>PVJX010027874.1:0-24446 GCA_004027295.1 Dolichotis patagonum
ATTTTTTAGTTGCTAAGTATTGCATTTGGAACATCTTGATAATGAATCGCTTTGTATAGAGCAAATTGAGGTTAAAATCTGGAGGCTGTCTATTTCCAGGTGTAGACGAGGCCACCATCATTGACATCCTGACGAAGAGGAACAACGCTCAGCGCCAGCAGATCAAAGCAGCCTACCTCCAGGAGAAAGGGAAGGTGGGTGACAATAGCCAAGGTGGACATTTGATCCGGCTCAAATTTATGCAGAAGCATGGATTCCAAAGCACATTTATCCAGTTCTTCCAATTTGCTGCCATTATTTCCCCATTACGTCTCAGGCATGCAGTATTCATCTGCTTTGTTGCGACTGAATCAGTTCTAACACATGTACCGGCTTTGAACACTCCTCATTTCATGTCCGTTCCTCCCAGATATGATGTTCTGTATTGGAGAAGATCATGAATTTGAACCTAACAAGCGTCAAAATTAAGTAATATGTTTCCATTGAACTGTAACTTCTGCTAAAATTCAAACTGAGCTGCAGTACTGAAATCTAAAGTTTGTGTGTAATTCTCCTTTACAAGCAAATTTTGTCTTGCAGAAAATGTAGTTTTTTACTAAGTGCAATTAGAAAGCTCAAATGTCAGTTACTGATTATAATGCTTACTTGAGCAATGAAAATCTCAAAACTTAAAAAAAATTAATTCACCTTTTTAGATTATTTTTACTATGGTTCCTGTTGACACATAGCTTCTTCTCTGCAAAAAATATTGAGAATCCTATCAGGCAATGGATTCAGTACATTTCATCTAATCCTACTGGATTTAGAAGTTTAAAATGACATGCCTCATATTTAGTGTGCTTTTCAGTATGGAAGAAAGGTATTCTGAAGTTACTGAGCTTAGGGACCTGTCGTAAGATGACCTAAGGTAATACCATGTTGTTGCATGAACTGAGATGTGAGAAACCCTAGTTCTAAGCTTTTTTTTTCCTCACAGCCACTGGACGAAGCTCTGAAGAAGGCCCTCACAGGTCATCTGGAAGAAGTGGTTTTGGCTCTGCTAAAAACTCCAGCCCAGTTTGATGCAGATGAGCTCCGCGCTGCCATGAAGGTACACCACCAACTTAGTCAAAGCCCTGTCCTGAGCACAATGTGTGGTCTGTGCATTTCTACACAGTCCTGAAAATTCTGTGTTGTCTTCAACATCCACTACAATAATATTCCCATTTCCCTTAGTGGGACCTTAAAGAATGACTACATTAATAATTCAAAGAACGAACCAAGAGATATGTAAAGGAATAAATGTTGGCATTAATATCCTCCTTTTAATGTCACTGTGTAAGTCAAGTATCTATATTTTTAGTATCTCTGTTCCACATTGGCTGCATATCCGTTTTGCTTTAAAGCAATGTAATGAATAGAGCTTATTGTAATTATTAAATAATATGGGCAAAATTGACTAAATGGAAAATCCAATACATTTTGTGATGCAAAAACTAATCGATCTTTTTAAGCAAAAATTTTTCCTATATATCCTTTCTTTCCTTTTCTTTTAATTCAGGGACTTGGAACTGATGAAGATACTCTCATTGAAATTTTGGTATCAAGAAAGAACAGAGAAATCAAAGAGATTAATAGAGTCTATAGAGATGGTAAGTTGTAATGTCTGTTAAATACGTTAATTGGAAAAGAAATTGATGCATTTCCTTAAAACGTAATATATATTTTACTTAGGGGGATTTTAGAAAGTCTGTGTATTAAAATGTTTCTTTGCTTTTGGGCACATGTCTGCTGAATTCATACACTGCTACCAGGCAACATTCAGCTTGCTAAACTGCTAATGAAGCAGCCAGCGATGCAAGCTACATGGAGCTTGAACCTTATACAAAAGGTCCACCCAGAATTAGTGGATGTTAATGTGGATACTCAGTTCATACCACTGAGCTTAAGGAACTCTCTAAAAGCATTTTACATTATTCTGAGATTTATTTCATTAAAGTGTTTCACTGTCATTTATCTTGAGTTGTGCAGTTTAAAAACATCTCTAAACAAAATAAGTATCTCCATTTTGTCCTTGAAAAGATAAAGAATTAGGTAATTTTCATTGCTGGATACCTTTGCAGTGCTATTATAGTATAAATGAGTGAATTACTTTTATCTGTGGTTGGATTTGTGGGGATGAAAGATCAGACGTGCCATTTTATGTATTCAGTGAAACAATTCATCTAATGACAAATGACAAATGTCACAATACTGGAAAGAAGATAAGTGCAAGTCTCACTGTTTTTTCTTTTTCTCTTTCTCTTTTCCTTCTTTTTTCCTTCCCTTTTTTCCTTCCTTCCTTCCTTCCTTCCTTCCTTCCTTCCTTCCTTCCTTCCTTATGTACTAATGATTGAACCCAGGGTCTTTGCACAAAGCTATGTGCCCAGTCTGTTTTTATTTTGAGAAAGAGTTCAATAAGTCACTAAATTGCCCAAGGTAGGCTTGATTTATGACCCTCCTGCCTCAGTGTACCAGAGGGCTAGAATTACAGGAACACATGAATGTGTCATCATACCTGACTACTATTTTGCTTAGAGGTAAGTTGGTGTGTGTAGGTAGTTCTAGATATATACATGTATATTAACTATATTACATATAAAATGGAATTTTTATAGTAGAGAATTTATGGTCAAGCACTTATCTCTATTTCATCCTTTTAAGTAACTTTCTATTCATCTTACTGATGAAAGCTTGGCATACTGTATGTCAGAATTAATGATTTGATAATGTAAAAATAAGCAACTTCTTCTTCTCAACAAAGCTTGATAATATGAGTTTTTGTTCCCAGTATTATTCAAATACTTCTGCTGCCCTATAGCAAATAAATCTGACATTCCATTGTTCTGCCTGCTCTAATTTCTCAATTTATGTCAAAACATGGTAAAATTATGCAATGCATCCTATGAATTGAATATTGTAGCACTGTAAATTCTAAGTTAAGACAGACAGATTAGACATTGATACTCTATTATTGGCATCATTATTTTTCAAGAGTTTGGAAATGAGTAATGAAAATGCTTTTTGTTTCATTCCTCAGAACTGAAAAGAGATTTGGCCAAAGACATCACCTCAGACACATCTGGAGATTTCCAGAAGGCTCTGCTTTCTCTCGCTAAGGTATAATTCAGATCCTTCAGGAAATACCTCTGCTTTTATGAAGACTAAAACCTTAGCTCTGAGCTCTCTCTAAGAATGAGGAATTAATAATTTTTACATTTTAACTGGTAAATCATAATTATACATGATATGGGATACAGTGTGATGGTTTCATAGGTGAATGTGATAGGGAATCAATAAAAAGAAAAATAACATCTCCTTATTACTCATCCGTTCTTTATAGCTAGACAGTGGGAAATTGTCACTTAGAAATGTAAATACATTATACTGACTGCAGTCATCTTGCTATGCAGTAAGTCCCCCAATTCTTTCTTTGTCCCATCAGAAACCAATACCAGCATCTTCCCATTTCTTCTTCCACTCTTCATCCTCGCTAATATTCACCTATCTCCTCTGCACTACTATGAGCTCAACCTTTTCAAATGCCACCGATAAGTGAGTCTGTGGTACCTGTGTCTTTCTTTGCCTGCCTTGTTTCACTTGGTGTACTGTCCTTCAGGTTCCTCCGTGACATCATAAATGATAAAATTTCCTTTTGACCCTGTGTTTTTCAGAGAATGTTATTTATCTGCCTTAAGAGAAGTTAAGTAAGTCATATGATATGGTAAAGGGAAGCTTATAACAAGATGTGTTGTTCCCAGGGTGACCGATGTGAGGATCTCGGTGTGAATGACGACTTGGCTGACACAGATGCCAGGGTAAGCAAGGGCTCAGAACACAGCGCTGGCGTCACCCACCTGGCCTGGATGCCCTCCGCCTGCAGTCAGACCTCAGACCGCCTGGGGAGCCAGGGGTTCTGCAACGCTCATTCCCTGGATGAGCTCCAGGTTCCTGTAGCCCAAGAGAGAAAAATGCAGGCCTTATGTTTTCAGGAAGGCTCATAAAGACAGGAAGGGTGAAACTCTGACTTGTGTTTCCCAAACTTGATTTGTTTTTACCAAGTGTAAGTAAGGCAAAATGTACTGTATTAAGGGAAATGGAAACAGTAAACAATCTAACATTCTTTTAACAGTGACAATCAGATAGTTCATAGATGTAAATTTATAGTACAAAATGATATTGTAATTTCAATATCAGTTAAATATCAATTAAATAGTAATACAAATGTAAATTAATAAAATAGTGTAATTATTATATAATTATTGCATACTATGTATTGTTGTATATTGTTTCAGTGGAATTTCCAGTTATTCATGTACAAAACTATTACAAAAAATGATACTTTGGGACATGAAATTTTGATTTTAAAAGCATCAAGTGATATTATTTACATTATGCTTTCTTCATGGACTAGTAGTCTGTATATAAAATTCTCCACACTGATCCAGTAAGAGTAGAATCTTATTTGTCCACCCACATCAGCCTCAACTCACACATACATTATGCACACATAATATGCACTAATTAAGTTTTTGTTAAATTAGGTACATACATGGCAGATGAATTGGCTTGAAATGAGAAAAATAAATTATAGTAACCATTGGAAACTTGAGAATTTTAATAGAAATTGTGCAAGCATGTGTCAAACAAGTGTTATTACTTGAATAACTGCCCATAATAAAAAATTATGCTTATTTGCTTATGACATTTCTAAGTATGGTTTCTATTTTAAGACTAGAAGGGCTTCAAAATGTGTATTTATGAGTACTACATCAGTATGACCCAGAATGATGATAATAATTAACATTTCCAAGTTAACAGAGTGGACTTGTGATAATCAGGGAATAATTATCTTTTTCATTTAAAAAAAAGAAGAGGAAAGTGGTGGTTACTGAGGTTAAATTATTTGTCTGAGATGACACAGCTTTTTAATTTCAGAGCCAGAATCTGAATCTAGAAATTATAAAAACCAAAGTACAAGCTCTATGTTATGACTGAATTATTATTTTACAAGTACCATTTGCTGATAAATGATTTTGAACAATAAGGAGTAAAGAACTTCTCTAGGGGTCCTTTGGGGTTGTATTGATAGACCATAATCTTAAAGCAATTCAGTTCAGTAAACATGTATTCTGTAAACACACATTCACTCTCTAGTGTTCATGACACTCCTTAAGAGACACTACACAAGATACCTGACAAACAAAACAAGGCCCCTGTCTCTGAGGAACACACACATGTAGTATTACCTCCTCAGATTGTATCGAGCACAAAGCAATTGCTTGTAAAATATTTGAAGAGATCGGCATTGTCATGCCAGAATCAGTGCAGCAGTCAGATGTCTATTTTCGTGTTTTCTAACAGGCCTTATATGAAGCAGGAGAAAGGAGAAAGGGGACAGACGTGAACGTGTTCACCACCATCCTGACGACCCGAAGCTACCCCCATCTTCGCAGAGGTAACAGAAATAATTCTGGAACCTGGGTGTGGGACCTTCAGGTTTCCTTACTGCATACGTGTAAGAGAAAGGGAAGACGTACAGCGTCCTCAGTGTCTCTCCTATAGCACGTGGTGTAGTTCTCCTGATTTTATCACTGTTTGTCCATCTGCGCAGCTGAATAGCAATCATTTCACAGTGCTGTGTGTTTGTGACTTTGCTATACCACTCCTTGATTTCCACGATTTCTATTTTCCCAAAAGATTTGGAATATTTCTAACAACAGTCACATATGACAGAGAAAAAGAAATTCCAGGGAAGGAAAACAAAACCAAACAAGCAAATGTAAAATTTAAAAATAGTTCTGGCTTTTGTGTACAAACTTGAGCCCTGAACCTCCTGGAAGCCAAGGTTAGGGTATAATTATCATAACTACCTAAAGGTCATTATTTGATAATAACACTCTCACTTCTAATTTTAAACCAAAGTGTTTACCATGCAGCTCTTTACATCAGGTAAGATCCATTTTCTGTGGCACATGGTACTTCTCTAGTGCTATAGTTGTCAATAATATGTCATTTGAAATAACTGTTAGTCCTTGGAGATATTTCCTCCACTACACACTGAACTAACAAATGTCCATGTGATTTACATTCCTAAGAGTAGATGAGAGCTCCATAGTTTGCTAACATGTATGAACAGCTTTTTAGACTGTGACTAAGAATTCTTTTAGTAATTCCAATTTTGTGAAAGTTTGGTAAAGAGAGACGAGATCCAATCTTAGTTTAAACTCAATGTTCAGTGTTTCAGAAATACACCAAGTACAGTCAGCATGACATGAACAAAGTTCTGGACCTGGAGCTGAAAGGTGACATTGAGAACTGCCTCACAGCCATCGGTATGTAGTCCCGGATGGGAGGAGCTTTTTAACTGGAAAATGTATTTTCAGTGATACCTTATACTCTTTTATTTTAAAAAAAAGCAGACTAAAACAACCAAAAACAAACCCTCAGAAATGATACATCTATTTTCCACACAGAGATAATGAGTAAACTGGCAAACAATTAAGGTGCCTTCTTTTAGCAGCACATATTATTTCCCCTTTATTGGGCTGAAGGACAAATCTTCTGAGAATAGTGTTAGTGAGCAGATGATAATTCAGTAGGTCTGACTGAGGCCTGGGCTCTGCATTTTTAACATGCTCTGTGGACACGAGGGTTATGCTTCACTGCTCCCACTTTGTGCAGCAAGGTGGATTACAAAAAGAAAAAAAGAACTGTACCCATTGACTTATGCTAGTATTTTGTTTAGGCAGCTGCCTCACACTTAAAGGTTTTCCTGTCCAGGAGTTTTAAATTAATTTATTTATTTTTAGTGTTCTTATTAAAGTATTGATCAAATATTTACTTTCGTGGTCTCTAACACCAAGAGCAGTTTATTCAGAATAGCAGGAACTTTGAAGTTGCTAATGGGGTGGTTTTAAGGTAATTAAAAACTAAATGATATTGTCTGAGAAGTGGACATACAAAACCACCATCTAGATGGTCATAATATCTTGCTACTAGCAAATATCTCATGTTGGGAGGAGGGAGAGGCAAAATGATCTGTGAGAGAGTCTTGCTGGCAGACCTCTGTATTTTTCTTTCACATGCATTAATTTTTCTTCTGCGGTAAATACATCTAAACAAATAAAATTTACTTTTCTTCCAGTGAAATGTGCCACAAGCACACCATCTTTCTTTGCTGAGAAGCTTCATCAGGCCATGAAGGTATCATTCTACTTAAAGCCTTTCTTAGAGGAAAAATGATTTGTATATAGAACAGAGATTCCGATATTCTCTGAAAATCACATTTTGTAGCTTTGCATTAAAGAAAATCACTGTTCTATTCAGTGCCAGAGGTGATACCCTACCTTATTAAACAAAAAACTTCTCTTAGATTTGGTGCATTTTAAAAATATATAGAAGCTATTATAAAGAATTCATCAAGAATTTATGACTGACTTGTGATATGCTTAAAATCTCAGCTGCCAAGGAAAGAATGATTTCATTAATGTATTTGCACTAAGGTTGTGAGTTTTATAATCTTCTACTTTCTAAATTCTTTTGTCTTTTTTATTATGTAGTCTTTCATGTCATGGATTAACATCAAAACTTTAAGAATACCCTTTCATGTTTAACAAAGTAGAAAGTGGTATTAAGATGTATTTTAAATACTCCAACTATTTCATTTTAACTTTATAATATGCATGGTATTATATGAGATACCATTGGAATATTTATGTTTTGAGCTCTCAAGTGAATAATGATGATATTATCTTTATTATTCTTCCGAGAAAGAGAGAGAGAGAGAGAGAGAGAGAGAGAGAGAGAGAGAGAATCAGTCCTTTTAATGTTAAGGGCTTCTGTGAAGTGCCATGCTAGGCATACCAATGTAAGATGAAGGCAGAGCAGATAGTGTTACATGTAGTAACAGAGGGGCTGCCCCTGTGCCTGCCATTGCCTTGTGTGGTATTCAGATGGATACCTGGTACTAGGAGAAAGCACAGAGTCATAAGCCTGTGCCTTCAGATCTGCATAGCCTCACTGTGAGTTAATCTAAGACCTCAGTTTGCATAGGAATGAAGCAGGTAAAAGAAAGGAAAAGACCCAGTTAAAAGAGAAGGCAAGATAAAGCAACGGTGATGCAGGAAGAGGAAAAGTACTCAGGACTGAACACAGAAGGAGTACAATCTCCCAGACAGTGAATATAGTTAGGGTAATGGGGCACCATGGAAGAGGCTGTAGAATTAGGCAGGGCGGTATAAACCTGCAAGTGACTGGTTTTCATTCTCAGAGCAAGAGGAGAATGTCAAAGTATTTTGAAAAGATGAACTCAGTGATCAAATTTACAGTTTCAGAAAGTTTCACTGTAATTTTAATTTTTGGGTGGCTCATAGAAAACTTGGCTGAAGGCCGGTTACGTGGTTACAAAAGTTCTTTTTACTAAGTTAGCAGCTGGTATCGTCACTTCCTGACTGCTTATGTGCATTTGTGTGTGTGTGTGTGTGTGTGTGTGTGTGTGTGGGTGTGTGGAGATAGCTTCTCTTATACAGAATCTATGGAGGAATCAATGGACTTCAATTTAAAATCCGTGTTCTTTAACAAGAGTGTTTTTATAAATATGAGAGACACTGCTTTGTTTTGGACAGGGTTCGGGGACTCGTCATAAGGCACTGATCAGGATTATGGTCTCTCGCTCTGAAATTGACATGAACGATATCAAAGTGTACTATCAGAAGATGTATGGTGTCTCTCTTTGCCAAGCCATTCTGGTATGTTGAGATATTCACAAGGCCACTTACACAAATGACAGTGCGGTACCTTCAAAGAGAAGAGCTGACTTACTGCATCTCTACATTTTGCATATAAGATCGATTAATGTCATGTGACTGATTTATAAATAAACTGTCACTGAAAATTTACTAGTAAGTTCTATATCAGAGAACTAGGTACATTTTCAACCAGAGTTATGGAAATGTTTAGTTTTCCATTTTAAAATTCTAAAATATTTTAGTTTTTTGTAGTATAGGTAGATTTTATGATTCTGCAAATAAAAATATGAGAGAATGATGTTTCTTTGTTTTATCATATGAAAAATGTTTCCAGTATATACGTTCACAGATTGAGGGACAAGGGTCACAGATTTGAGTGCTGGCCCAGCAAATTAGCAAGACCGTGTCTAAAAAAAATAAAATAAAAAGGCTTGGAATGTAGCTCAGCATGAAGCCCCTGTGTTCAATTTTCGCTTCCAGAAAAAAAAGTTTGCTAACTCATTAGAGCGTTGAAAAATAAAACAGAAAAGGCAAGGGTGCTGAGCTTATTGAAAGATAGGTAACTACTTATACTACAGCATTATTTGTATTTCATAAAATCTACCAAGAATATAAGAAAATTACAGGCTCATAACTTTGTCTCTTCCTAATGAGTAAATCAGTTATTCTCTTATAGGTGATATATTATGTAGTACTATATTTTATTCAAATCTACCTGTACTATATATCATTCCTTAAAAGTAATACCACTAACATAATTTAGAGAAGTATAATCTGAATCTTGAAAAATTTTGCTTTTTGTGTAACAATCCAGATCCATTAGTTATCTGCTTTATGTATTATTTGATTAAATGAACAATATTTCAGGAAATGTTATCAGATAAATATGTACAGAAAGACAATAATTCTATAACTAGAATATATTGATTGTGTGTGACTTTCATAGCTTTGAGTGTTCTCTATTTCTGAATCAACAGGATGAAACCAAGGGAGATTATGAAAAAATCCTGGTGGCTCTTTGTGAAGGGCACTAAACATTCCTTTGAAGCTCTCAAGTATTCCGACTGAAGACTTCTTAATCACAGTTTTGTATTCTTCAAAGTTGGCTTAACTAGGAAGGTTTGTTGGACAGGTTCACAGTGTAACTACTTGCTTTCTGAAAACAAAGTAACCTATAAATCTTTTTTTTATATATCTCAACTCTGTATAATGGAGATAAGCTTGTTTGTAAACTATGTTTTCCAGAAGCTGTTTCCAGAAGTTGTTTTATCGCCTTAGAAAGATGTTTATGGAGCTGAAAATAAAAAAAAAAAATGATGTTACTTTTGTGTCATTGGGTTTTCATTCTGATTGCCAAGTATAATCCAGTGGTGTAGTTTGATATCAGGGACCTGGAGCCTGAATCTTAAATTATAATTCTTCAATGAAATACATTGTATATGCTGATTGGAAAACTCCAGTAAGAGCTTTTAAATGGACTTCTTAACATTTGGGGGTGCAAATTATTGAAATCAGCTTAGTTAAACAAAAGAGTAAAAAACTGGAAAGTGTGAAATATACAGAAGACCACAAAAATGAGTAGTATTTCATCTTTTTGAATGAGTGAATGAATAAATTTTATATTAAGAAGCTATCATAGGTTAGGAATTATTTTTAGATATTTTTAAAAAAATTATTTAGCCCTTATACCTTGAAAGGAAGTGCTATCTGCTTTATACAAGTGAAGAATTAGAACTATCAATGGACAAAAAGACACAGAAAAGTAATGGATACATGATTTTAAAGGACATTCATTCACATAAAACACATACACAAACACAGAATACTTTTAAATTTAGTCTTGGAAAGTAGAAATTAAATAATGATAAATTTCTTAAAATAGTTACTGTATCTGTAGCAATCCACATAAATTTAAAACAAGATAAAAGTGAAAAAGTTTAACATTGTAAAATCATGGCTCTTCAATATATTTGTAATTGGGATTTTGTTCATTTCTAGCAAGGGTGAGCATGCAAGTACTTTACATACTTTGTCTATCTCAAAAAATATCTTATAAGCTATTTGTTTCTCTACTTTATCAATATTAATTTATATTTTCTTATTTTTAAATACTTGAGTAAAGACGCATTACGACCCACCTCTGTTCTTTGTTTGCTGTGATACCTTCCCTGCCAGAGCTGCTAGGTGAATTCTTTCAGTCAACACTCCCCTCTGACTCTCTCCTCTTATCTTGTTCCTCTACGCCTGGTAAGGACTGAAGGCAGACAGTTTGCATGAATGTATCTGTTAAATTTGCGCTTTTCTGTATAAATAGGAAAGATGTAGAATAATGGCTAAGTACGTGGGATTTTTACATGCACACACACACACGCGCGCACACACACGCACACACACATCCAGGGAAAGACTACTACTTGGATTAAGTCAGTACTGAACGACAGGAAGGAATCCTGTTTCTGTAGTTATTGTTTGTGGCATTTCACTTTTGGTGGTTTTCTCATGGTTTCAAAGGGTCTGCCAGAGTTCCAGGCAATATGTCTGTACTCAAGGCAAGAAGAAAGAGAAAAGGAGAATGAATAGAGAAGATGGGGCCAGTTTCAGTTTTCGTTTTTTCTTTCTTTCTTACTAGAAATGTGACTTAAACCCCAGCCCTAGTATATTAACCTTCCTAACCAGACTACGGACAGTGGCTTCCAGTCAGGGGCAACTTTGACCCTCAGAAGACGTACGAGAAGGACAAGGCACACTTCACTGGTTACATTAAAGGGTGAGGGGTCACTGTCAGCCAGAGGACACACTGGTGAGCAAGTCACACTGGCAAATACCTTACAAAGTACAGGAAACCCCCAGAGAACGCATTGCCTTGTCTACACTGCAGTAACTTTGAGGTTACCAAGCTCTACGGAGGGTGCGTGGAAGACTGCGTTCTCCAACACACCAGATCTTCAGATGTATTCAGAGCTTTGCTCAGGCTTGGTGTCGATTTCAATCACAGTGTAAGAAAACTCTGGTCCAGATTTTTAGGTGGTCTATAATTTTAACTAGGAAAAGAAATGCCTTGGAATAGATTTAGTGAGTATTCAGTCCAGCCTCTGTATTTACTTGATGCTTCTTAAAATGAACAATTATTAATATTTTATTTTAGACATACATGGAATAAGCACTGAAAATATATTTTTAATACTTAGAAAAAGTTATTTCCCAGTCAGAATCATTATTTTTTTCAAGGCTCAGCACCTACTTGCTCAGCAAAGCTATGTCTCCCCCTCCAGTCAATCTCTATGACTGTGCGCTTCAGCGCTAAGTGGAAAGCGAGGACATTAAAAACAATCCTGAAAAAGTGCACACAGTTGAGTCTCTCGGAAAACTGTATTTTCAAAGCATTTCAAGTATCAGCTTTGGAAATCCTAGAGGTGGGAAAAGACTATTGTCCCTGCTTTTTGTTTGAGGTAGCAGGCAGAGGACTTGAATAGTTTCTGAAATTTTAAGGTTAGAAAGTACCCAGGATTTCTGATTCAAAGTTAAGGTCTATAATACTTTTATTTATTTTATGTTCTGGATTGTTCAATCACGGATTGTTCAAATCTAGCAACGCATTTCAGTTATTACCTTTGAGCATTCTAACCCTAGAGGGCTAACACTATTATAAAAACATTACTACTTATTTTTAAGTTAATTGTAGGAATTTATATATTTTTGTTTGTTTAATCCTAACTCTGTTTCTCTCTTTTTGCCTCATTGCTATAGGTGAGCAATCATTGTCATGTATTTAATGTTTATCTCTAATAACATATTTTTACATCTATTCTTTATGTTTATCATCATTACTGAATACACAATTGACTGCCTTAATTCTACAGTTTGGACTAAGTAAAGGATCTCTATTACTAAATCGTAATTCTCTCTTTTTTTTTTTTTTTTTTTGGTACCGGGGATCAAACTCACGACCTCGTGCTTGCAAAGCAGGCACTTAAGCCACTGAACTAAATCCCCGGCCAGGATCTCTATTTCTAATAGAATAAGTTAGGAAATCTACACACCTGCTAAAATACGTTTCATTTTTTCCACTATGAATTCCTTTTCATTAAAAAAGCCTTAATTAAATGAAATAGTAAACATTAATATTTAATTATCAAAAATTAAATATTAAAATTATCAAAATGTGAGCCCAATCACCACCATCATCACCAACACTACCAGCATCACACATAAACACACATACACTCACATACACTCCTGTTACACACATTCCATAAATCCCCTTTCACACAGAGTTCAGACTTCTTTGCTGGTTCTCCATTGAGTTTAGGTTGAGGAAATGGCTCTCATAGAGGCAGATACGGTGTGGTATTACCTGCTTACTGCCCTGGTTTCTGTTTGCCCTGGGCAGCACACACTGGCACTTTCTGTCTTTCACATACACTGGCCGCCTGCAGTCCTATTTCATGCTCTGATTCCTTCTAACTGAAGGCTTTTTCACGTGAGAGTTATTTTATTTCATCTCATCCCTAGTAACTTCATTACCTTATAGATATCAGCCCAAATATTTCAATGGTTATTTTAATTCTATATGTCTCTGTACTATCATATGTGCCTGAGTTTTATTTCTATGTTCAATTTATTGACTAACTACTTTGTAGTTCACGGAGATCGTACTCAGAAATCGAGGCTTGAGATCAATCCCATTACTTTTCTTTGGGATTATCATGAAACATTGCTAGCCAAGAGAAAGGAGATGACACTTGAAATATTTGCTAAGAGCCAGTTATGATATAGTAGAGTGGGTTAGGAGATAAGAGACTTGCAAGCCAGAAAGAGGTGAGTTTCAATCAGGTTTCCACCGCTGATTAGTTCAACCACTCCAAAAGAGTAAGTACTTTTTCTAGGATAAGGTTTTAAGTGTGTTTAGTAAACTATTATTAATGTGACAACCACCTGTTGCTTGGAGTTACTTTAACAATTAGATTTAAGAGAGTAAAAGTGACTGACGATGCGTAAGAAATTAGAGGAATGTCTAATGTCGAACTAAAAGAAAGTAGAAAAAAAAATCAACTCTTCCAAACACTAATGTGCTTCATTTTGATAAGCCACTTAGAGAGCTGACCAGTTCTTGTTTTTCATCCACCTCTGTTACTCTAGGTTTGATTAAACTTGGGCTCAGCTACTCCTTACTCCGAGCTGAAGTGGCTTTGGAGGATTGAACGGCGTGGGGAGAAATTCCCATACCAGAGCTGCAGGCCTGCTGGAGGCTGGGCCAATGGAACAGGAGCACAGAGGGCTGCTGGGTAGTAACTGCAAACCTGACTGCAGGCACGCAGAAATGACCCTGCAGTTTCAACGCTTAAAATTTGGGACTGTTGACTCAGAAGCCAAAGAAACTCACCTTCCAAATCTTTTCTTTGCTTTTCATGAGTAAACAAGGCACCTTTCTGCAATTATCACGGTTCATTTTTAACCCTGGAAAGTGACTCAGAGATTGTGAGTTAGAGTCCTCACAACCACTGCCCAGCATTAGGCTGCTGGACTCAACTCTACCTGAGGACTGGGCCAAGGTTCTCAGCTTCTCTGAGCCATGATTTGCTAGACAATAGTCTCAGGGTATTGATGATTATGTTAAAATCTAAACGTTATCATCAGCATCAGCACAGAGAGAAAAACTCAGTAAAAATCAGCCAATAATAGCTGTTCCAGTAGGAGGGGCTGTGATGATTTTATAATAAGTAAGCATTCTTTTAATGGCATAATATATTATGAGATGTCTTACAGTATCAGAATTATTAGCTCATGTCCACCGACTCTAAAGATAAACGCTGGTGATTCCTCCCAGGCGCTGAGCTAACAGTTTAATTTTTGCTTCAGTGTAGATGGAGATGGAAAGATAAATGGGGAATACAGAAATGGGGCAAATATGACAAGGAGAAGGATAGGATGGGACCCACTGGACACAGAGAGGAAAGGAAAAGAAAGCGAAAGCAGCTTGCTGGTATCTACGGAGGAAAAACTGCAAAGCTGGTTTGTGCTACATCCAAGGAATGGGATCAGGCCCGGAGACTCCCCTGGAGAAGGAAGAGGAGAACTCAATGGATCCCTAGCATAGCAGAGAGCTGCCCAAGCAGAAACCTGTGACGGCGCCAGAGGACTGCTGGCCGTGGAGCCCCTGGGTCAGCCTGCTAGCAGGGCACTGCCTCAGGAGCGCTGATTTCAGGGTGCCACTGCTTCTTTAATGTTCGCTCCAGCGTTCCTTGCCTGGGAACCAGGATATACCCTTGTGGTTTGGAACACAACATTTGTTTTTCATTTGTCACTGTAATGTGACCATCATGGATTTTGGCTTGGGCAAGTAGACTTTGTGTAATTAGCAGCAATTTCAGTTTTTAAGAGTCCTACGGTTGGCAAAAACCCAAAAGTATGGCACTCCTTTTCCATTTGGTTTTAGTTTTAGTTTACAGTAGAGGGATCCATAGAAACTCAGACTGAGTTGCAAACTGAGTCATCAACCCAAGGAGCTTCTGGAAAAACCACCGCTTTTCTCAGCACTGAGAGGGGAACAAACCTGCGGGCTTTTCTCCTAACTTCAATCTATTATCGTGGCTCCATTTCCATGGAGTTTGTGACCTCTGGAAAATTTGTCGGCAGAATGCAAACCAGCTGTTGAATTCACATGGCTCGATGCTTGTATTTTAAATATCTTTATCACATGTCTGCTTCTGTACCTTTCAGATTATCTACATTTAGAACTTTTTTTTTGAAATTTTTTCTTTTTATTTTTTTAAAGGGTTTTGCAGTGTTGGGGTGGAAACCCAGGGTTTTGGACATGCTGGGTGAGCAGTGTACCACAGAGCTACAATCTCCAGCCTCCCAATCTCTACTTTGATCCTTCTAAATTTATGATTATGGAAGAAAAATACCAAAGAAGTACTCACAACACACAGTTCCAGAGTCACAGAAAATGATCTTCTATGCTTATGTTCATGAGGAAAAAATTACAAGAAGGAAGAAAGGGGAAGTAAAGAGACAGAAGAAAGGAGGAAGGAAGCAACAAAGGAGGAAATTATTCACTTTTCTACACTGGGAAAACAAATTGAAGTAGCATCATAGTTCAGAAAGGATCAAAGATGGCTACGTAACTTGTGGGGCCAGCGTGAAATGAAAATATGGCAAGTTTTTGTACAGAAAATATCAAAAATTTCAAGGAGAGGACAGACTAATAACCAACAAGGGTTCTTTCAGTCAGAGTCCCGTGAAACTCCACAGGTCACACGCCTGAAACCGGCCTTCAGTACAGTGCCTTGATTTTGTCTTTCTCCCGTCCTCAAGAGCTCTCCTACGCAGTTCAGGGTGGACAGATGTGAACTTTGGTGGCATCTGCTATGACTCTTGGTCTGACCTGGTAACTTATGTGTATTATTTCTTCTGTTTAGCTGGGTGAAGGAGCTTAATTTCTGAGTTTGTTTCTCCTCTCTTCCTCCTCTGGTTATGTTCAGGTGATGTTGAGAGCGCGTGCAGGGCAAGGGTCTCTGCAGCAGTGTCTGCCCTTTTGTTGCCTGGATGATACCGCCTTTCCGTCTGGGAATACTCGACATTAGAGGCTGAAGTCTGTAGTTGATTCACTTCAGATGTGAGATCGCCTGTCCTTCAAAGGGACTATTACTGTTGGATTTTAAACAAAATCAGAGAGTTAAGTTTTTCTTTCAGTACATGGAAACTTGGCAGAAAGACAGATAAACCACTATCAAAATTTTTTCTCTACAAATAAGTTGTGATTCACGGAATCACATGATAATTTTTCTAATATTGTTTTCAAAATATTTACAAATGAGAATGCTAGTCAGATTTCTATCTCTAACAAAATCAACTTAAAGAGGAAAGGTCTATTTTGGCTCAGGGCGCTAGCAGCTTCCTCTGCATGGCTGGCCTGCTCCACTATTGGTCTGGGGACGGCACAGTGTCCAGGCGTAGGGGAGAAGGTGGTGCAAAACCACCCACCTTGGGGTGCCTAGGAGCTAGACAGAGAGGGCCTAGGGAGAAATTATACCCATCAGCCGATGGCCCCGTGACCAGCCCTCCCTCCTAGGCCCCGCCTCCCCAAACCCCACAAGCTCCCAAGAGTAGCAGCAGCAGCTCAAGGCTTCGCCCCTGGAGGACACACCAGATCTTAGCTTCCACAGTCTTGATCCTCTACTCGGTGAATTGTGTGAGAATATCTGAGAGAAAACAAACAAAATCTCACTAGAAATTAACATCACAAAGTTGATTTCTTATTCAAGAAACTCTGACATAAATCTATTCAGTGAAGGTTTTGGGGGATCTGGGGGCATACATTTAGTTCATTATTTATTCTTATTTCTGTGTTTTATTAAGAATTTAATAGAAAGTGACAATTTTGAGGCCCATTATTGTTCATATGTACTTTACTGGTTCTTTTCCATCTTTATTCAGAAATTCAAGAAGTTTTCAGAGAGAGAGAGAGACAGAGAGAGAGAGAGAGGGAGAGACAGAGAGCCCACAAGAGGCAGTAAGATCTGGTATAAACCCGTTGTTTCCGGTGCTGCCATAAGGTAAGACAGATTTACTCTGGTTAAAGTAATGGGTGAACCATCAAGGACCATTTAGTGAAAAACCCAAAAGGATGCTGAGAGGAGGAACTCCCGGTTGGTTCACTGAGCATTGCCTTAAGTCCTCCTGCTCCTCCTGGAAGGAGAGCTTGCCCCGGCACTTTCAGCCTGAGTTCCGAGGCAGCGCGAAGTGCCGATACTGAGAATCAGAGACGAGCGCAATGTCTCACCACAGCACACGGTTAATGGCCAACAGCATTATGCCCTTCCTAAAATACAGGGCTGACAAGAGGAACAGATTATTTGTAAATATAAAAACTCTGCTACGAAACGTATTCAATATATAACTCAATATAAAGCACTCAATGTGTCATTGTATTAAATATATAAATAGAATCATTATATATAACATCTTACATTGTTTTATTTTGTCCAGTTGTTTCAGAAAATGGGGAAAGTTATAAAATACTAAATGAAGAAACATGTCTACTTTTACTTGTTTCAGGAGCTTCATGTTTTCTAACAGAAATCATAGCATCGAACTGTGACATTTTGGCCACAGTGCTCACGTGCTCTAAAAAGCTTGTGAGTTTCTCTCTAGGAAGTTGTGGAGGGCACGGCTGTCTATAAACAGGCATATTGTTAGTAGGTTTTGATTTTCTAATCCTTATCTTCACTATTTCCGTTCTTTTCCTCCAAAGAATCCACTTTTCAAGCACTAACAGTATGCCAATTATTTTTCAGATGTGTAGTAGCTAACGAGGTCCACACTGTATGTTTTATACTGATTTAAACATACAATTTCATACTTTATTTCCAAATAAGGCAGTTTGCCTGTTTCATTCATTTTTTGATTTTTACTGCCATCTAGTGGTCACATTGCAAGCTTGCCCTTCGGGGCACACAGGCCTGAAGAAGTGGCATCATGGCGTCAGAGGAGTACTCCTTCCGGAATTAGCAACAAAGAAGACGAGAAGGATTTCTGTGTGCTGGAATGTAAAGAATTGTATAAAATGTAATAGACCTAGGAAGAATGTAGGGCTTGCAGCTGAACCGAGCACAAATAAATTGCATCATTCAAAGTGTGAGAACAATTTTAAGGACTATGAAAGAACAAAAATTATCAACAATGGGTAAAAACTACATGCATTATGGAAACACAGAAGGTTGATTTCATGTAGTTATTACATTTGTTTTGAAAAAAGCTTTGGAAAACAAATATCCATTTTCCCCTAGTTCGAGTTTTCTTCGCGTAAGATTAACGGAGCCCGAACTTTGAGACATCACACAGACCAGCCTTGTGCCTCTTGCCCATGGTTTGTGCCACTGCGGCTTCAGGGACTGTGTCCGTGTCTGCGCTTGCGTTGACTCGTTACTCTTCTACAGATGGAGCAACACAGACAACCACCTTGATTTTATCAGTTGGAATTAGCCACGCTAATGCTTGCTTCTTGTTTTGTTTTGTTTTGTTTTGTTTTGTTTTGTTTTGTACTTGACAGCTCTCTTACCTCTCTTTCTTCACGACCTCATGCTTCCAGTTTGCTCATAGCTCTCTTCCATTCCTCCTTTTTATTCTCACTGGCTTCTTAGCCACTTGACTACTTCCCATATGCTATTTCTTTTTTTCTCTTTTGGTTTGGTGCTGGGAATCTAACTCACAGCTTTACATTTGACAAGCAACCACCGTGCTGCTGAGCTACATCCCCTGCCCTCTGTGTGTTATTTCTGCTACTCTAGGTGGTCTCCATGGGTTACTACTGATTACATGCTATCTTCCATGTGCATTTGACCTTACAATTATATCTTGACTCCCTCCGACTCTAACCTGTTGGGTACTGACCTCTCAAAACCTCCACCTTGGATATCCAGTGACCTGCTGACACTTGGCTGATTCAGTAGAAATAGAGCTTCCCACTTCCACCTTTTCTACCTGAACTTGGGGCCTGCTGATGAGGAGAGCAGACTTGTGAGGAATGGGTAAGATATGGCTGCCACTTACCAGGATCACCCTTGCACTGCAGGAAGACATCCATGGAGGATACCACCTACTACCAATGGAGATAGAAAAATGAAGCGAAACACAGAGACATTTAATAGCAGAAGCACTTGCTTGGGTTTTAACATTCAAAACTATCAATAAGAATTAATGAGTCCATTTAGAACCCAACAATAAGAACACAGAAGTTCTCTCTGCAGGAATGATTTTGGGTTTTAAGTGCCCTTTGCTTCTTGTCTCCTGGTACTGTACAAGTTGACTCTTGGGTTCATTATAAGTTGTCTGAAGTGAGTTTACACATCAAAGGGTCATTTGTGTCCATTTCAGAAGTTTAAAAGTTTTACTAAGAGACTCAGCAGGGGGTCCTTACTTAGTAAACATCCTCCTCCTGTGAAAGAGGAGGGCAGGGAGACGTGTGAGTGCTGAACTCACTCTAGGGGCGGTGACCTGCCTAGGACATAGGGAGGAGAAGAGGCTTGCTCTGCCCCACTTGTGCTCTGGCTGCGTTTGCTGTGTTCTGCTGCCTTGACGTGTTGCCCCTGTGCCATGCCGCCCTGCTTGGAGGCAAGCTATGGGCTAAAACCTCCACAAACTGTGAGATAAATAAACTTTTCTTTCCTTAATTTTTGGTGTTGAGTATTTTGTTCCAGCAACAAGAGAAAAGAAACCAGGATACACATAAATGTCATTTTCAAATGCTTAAGATCATACAGTTATATTAAAGCGAAAGTGTGTATTTTGACACAATGGAAAGAAATATAAAAAGATTTTTGAGAGTAAAATTGTAAGTAAAAAAAGCCCACATTCAATAAAGGTAAGGCAGGAGGCATCTCAATTCCTGACTTGAAACTGTACTACAAAGCCACAGTGATAAAATCAGCATGGTACTGGCAAAGAAATAGACCTGAGGACCAATGGAATAGATTAGAAGATGCAACCATAAGTACAAAGACACTCAGCCACCTGATATTTGACAAAGGGGCTAAACATGTTCACTGGAGTAAGGATAACCTCTTCAATAAATGGTGTTGGAAAAATTGGCTCTCCACATGCAGAAGACTGAAACTAGATCCATGCCTATCCCCACGCACAAAACTAAAGTCTACGTGGATTAAAGACCTAAACATTAAAACAGAAACAGTAAATCTACTGGAAGATAAGGTAGGTAGAAGTCTTGGAGACATAGGGGTAGGCAGAGAATTCATTAACAAAATGCAAACTGCATGGGAAACACTTCAGAGAATCAACAACTAGGATCACATATTATTGAAAAGTTTCTGCACTTCAAAAGAAATCACCATCAGTGTGAAAAGAAAACCCACAGAATAGGAAAGAATTTTAGCCAGCAAACCCTCAGACAAAGGACTTATATCAAGAACATATAAAGAATTGAAAAACATCAAGCCCCCCAAATTCAAAGACCCTCTCCAAAAATGGGCATCTGAGATGAACACACAGTTCTCAGATGAATATATACAAATGGCAAATAAATACATGAAGAAATGTTCACCATCACTGGTCATTCGAGAAATGCAAATTAAAACAACATTGAGATATCATCTCACATGAGAAAGACTAGCTGCCATCAAGAAATCAACTGATAAAAAATGTTGGCGAGGCTGTGGGGAAAAAGGAACACTGCTCCACTGTTAGTGGGAGTGTAGACTGGTGCAGCCACTATGGAAATCAGTATGGAGAATTCTCAGAAGACTAGGACTGGAAGCTCCATTCAACCCAGCTATTCCCCTCCTGGGTATTTTCCCAGAAAAAATGAAAAGCTCATATCACAGTGATATATGTGCATGCATGTTTATAGCAGCACAATTTGTAATAGCTAAATCTTGGAAACAACCAAGATGCCCATCAGCTGCAGAGTGGATGAAAAAGATGTGGTATTTTTATCCAATGGAATATTACTCAGCAATAAAAAGGATGCTCCTGAGGCCTTCATAGGGAAATGGAGACAACTTGAGACTATCCTCTTTAGTGAAATAAATAAGAATCATATTTATAAATATCACATTGTGTCTCTAGTGTAAAAAGTAATAAGAACTGTAGGAGTAATAAAATCCAAAATGTATAATTCCTACTGTAAAAAAGAGAGGAAAAGAAATTGCTCTAAAGGTTATAACTGCATGTATGTTTAAGTATATAAGATAGATGACCATATTACTGTTTTTGTTAGATTGCTGAGCAGAACTGTTAACAGTCTCACTGTTTGAATGTCTACTTTGTATGCTTTAATTTTGTAACTTGAACAACCATTTCCAATGATAACAGTATGTAACTTATCAAGTAGTGATTTCTTAGTGTTTTTGTTGTTCTTTTATTTTTTCCCTTTGGAATTCTGTATTGTTGCTACGCTTTTTCTATTTTGTTTGGTTGGGCTTTTTTCCTCTTTGAATAAAAAAAAACAAACAACCAAGATGCCCATCAACTGCAGAGTGGATGAAAAAGATGTATTTTTATACAATGGAATATTACTCAACTATGAAGAAGGATGGTCTTGAGGCCTTCATAGGGAAATGGGGACAACTTGAGGCTATCCTTATTGGTAAAATAAATAAGAATCATATTTATAAATATCACATTGTGTCGCTAATGTAAAAAGTAATAAGAACTGTAGGAGTAATAAAACCCAAAATGTGTAATTGCTACCGTAAAAAACAGAGGAAAAGAAAGTGCTCTAAAGGATATAACTGCATGTATGTTTAAGTTTATAAGATAGATAACCATATTATTAAGTTTTTGTTGGATAGTTGAAAAGAACTGTTTGCAGTCTCGCTGTTTATATGTGCACTTTGTATGCTTTACTTTTGTAACTTGAACAACTATTTCTAAGAGGACAATATGTAATTTATCAACTAGTGATTTCTTACTGTTTATTTTTTGAAATTGTGTATTATTTCTACCCTTTTCTGTTTTTTTTTCTTTAAATAATTTTTTTTAAAAAGCCCACATTCATGGGGTATGAAATTAAATAATCAATTACAATACTTCTTTCCAGAGCTTTGTAAAATTTAAAAATCTACCTTAATACTAATTATTTTCTTTTCATTGTGGACAGCTTATTATTTTTAGCTGTATGGAGAAAAAATATTTTTACTTTCTTTGGAATTATTTTTCTGTCCTTTAGTGAAAAAAGAATACTGAGAAACACACTGATTAACTGTACTAACTTCTTTAAGTATTTTTTATTTGTGCAGATAAACATGAGCATGTTATTAAATTAAGAAAATGATATATCATCTCATATGATGTCTTCCCTCATTCCATTTTCTCAGTGTATGCCATTTTGTATTACTTTTATTTAAAATTCATTTAAATCACCTATATCACTTTTCCTAATTTAATTTCTATGTTGTATATGCAATGTTCTACAGGTAAACTCCTCTGAAACAACTACATTCTTCTTCAGACAGCGATCCACAGTGCTTCCCACTAGAAATATACAGATTTACTTCTCTTATGAACATTAGAAAGTATATGTTAATGCTCCTAGCACCAAGAAGGAAAATAGTCTCTTCTTCAATCTCCATGGCGTCATCTACTCTTACAAATGTGTCTATGTGTTATTATTTTGCGTTTCTAAAATAATTACCTTTACATATTTAAATATTGGTTTTGTTTTGGAATTGTTTTCACTCCAGGTGAGATAAAACCTGGTAAATGTTACTGTAGTTTAAATAGGTAAAGATCCATTTCCACCTCCAAACTAGAAATCTAGAGATGCACAGCTAAGGTTAGCCGAGGATTAGTAACATCAGCTCCCCAGGACAACTTGATAATCTCTTGGCCACGTTTCACGGTTGGTTAGATACCCATAAGATCACCTTTTCCTTTCGTGCCATTATTTGGGGTGTATATTGCACTCAGTTGCAAATATGGAGGCTCAGTCATCCTATACTCAGCCTTTTGCTAACGCTGGCAGAATCACTGTCCTTTTCCCCTGCTGTCTCTGCCTGAGCTGAGAGTGGCCGTGTTGGTATTTCATAGAGAGAAACAGTGGTCAGCTTCTCCTCAGCTATCAACACATGTGTTCCCCGTTGTTTTCTGTACTGTAACGTGTCTATCCATAGGACCCTTTTATCAAGCAGTGCATGTTTGTAGCCCACAGTGATCACATTTATTGTGGAGAACTGGTGTGTGTCCGTAACACGTGCTTCTTCCTCTTTGTCCCCTACCCTTCCCACCCCACTGTTCTTCCAACCCTTAGTTCCTTTCCCACTAGGAAAAGCTCTGTTTGCAATTTTTCCTGCAGTTATTTTTTCTCATCTTCCCTTTGTCTCCCCTTCTTTCCCCTCCCTCAATCTCTTGATGTTACCAATTTTCCGTATTATAGAAATTCAATATTAATATGACAGATTGAAGATTTCTTTACAATTATAAATTATAAAACCTTTTTGATCATATTTATTAAAGTAAAATTTTGTGAGCATCATTTGAAAGTGTCTCTGTGAACACATACCATACAGATATTTTACATTTTACTTTGCAAATCAAAGGTTCTCCTCATGAATTTAAATTTGAATGGCAAACATATTTAATTTGTCCTATCAATGATTAATTCAGAGGGTTTGATGAAAAAGCATTTATTCTAAGCTTGATATTTCTGAAGACTGTAGTGCTGTAGCAGAAATTGCCTTCCCTCCCGTATACTGTACTTCAGTTTCTTGATTGCCCAGGTAATGGTTCCCGTTTCGGTTCAGGTTCCTTCTGTCTCTTAGAAATGCCTGATCACTATGATGCATAGTTGCTCACTGTGATATGCATTGTATAAACCAATCCTCAGTTGACAAGTCATTCTGCCTCTGTACTTCCTGTTTGCTTATCTCATATAAGCCCTAAACCACCAGAGATCACGATCTGATATTGTGGGAATGATCCCAAACAGTGCTCCTCAGGTAGATAAATATGCCTCCAAATTCTGGGTGTCACTTTGGTGTTTCTGCTCGTTGTTGCATTGCCAGGAAGTATATTCATAAAACACTGAATTCATAATTTTTTATTTTAAATAATTAGAAAATTACAATAAAATCGTAAGAATGTGCCTTAATTTCAGATTCCAAGATGTTAACATGTATACTTTTTGTTCTTTTTTACATACACACATGCACACACGCAATT
>PVJX010027875.1:0-24424 GCA_004027295.1 Dolichotis patagonum
AAAGAGACACTACAATACCCAGTGCTGATTCCATAATGTCATGATGTGAAGTCCAGCAAAACTATCACTTTTTGTTCAAAGTGATATTAGCTTGCTTTGCCTTGTTTAAGTTCAACACACATTAAGGTATGGACAGCTGTTTTGAGGAGAATGAGAGACACTATGACAGCCATTCATGGCTTCCCTAATGTCTGGTCTTGAAGACCTGTAATACCCTCCTTGTCCTGCTCAGATCAATTCTATACTAGGTTGTTTCATGTGAATTCCCTATATGTGACAATATGGACAACTATTTGGAAGAAAAGAAGAGTCAATATGATAGAGAGTGAATATCTCCAATTGTCTAGCTTTGAAATTTATGTCTTATATTGCTTTCTTGTGATCTGCTTTGCTCTGTTTTGTTGTGTTTAATTTTACCCTATTGATATAATTGCATGTATAATTGAGTGGGTAAAATGGATGACCATATTGTTGTTTTTGTCAGATCGTGGAGGAGAACTGTTAACAGTCTCACTGTATGAATGTCTACTTTACATGTTTTAACTTTGTAATTTGAACAACTATTTCCAAGAAGTCAGTATGTAATTAGTCAAGTAATAATTTCTTAGGTTTTATTGTTGTTGTACTTTTTCTTTTTCCCTTGGAATACTGTATTGTTGCTACCCTTTATTCTGTTTTATTTTGTTTTGTTTTTTTCTCTTTAAATAAAATTATAAAAAAAAGTCAGGTTCAGAGTATTCAGAGATCCAGGCTCTTACCCCTACAACCAAGAGAGAGGAAAGCCTCACTACGGCTCCAACTGGCAGCAGAATTTGGTATCTTCCATGTGGTGCTGGTTTTGGGTTTATACACAGTGCAAGAGTTCTAAGATTAAAAAGGCTTCCACCCTGATTTTAGAAGGCCTGGGTGGCCAGGCCATGTGCCCCGCAAGGGCAATGTGTGAAGCTGTGAGTACCCAGAAATTTGGAAACCCAGTACATTGATTATCTAAGGAACCCTGCAAGGAAGGAGCCCAGGAGAGAAGCCATGGGAACTAGAACCACTACAGGTGCCGTGGGGGTGGAGTCTCTCACGCCTTTTGGAGCTGACAACCAAATTGCTTCAGATGGTGAGCTTGGAACTCCAGGACTTAATGTTTGCCCTCCTGGATTTTGTAAGCTCTTTTGTCCCATTCATTTGTATCCTCCCATTTGTGCCCTTTGGCATGGAAATGTTTATGCTGTGCCATTGAATGTTGGAGTGTTTAACTTTGTTTTTATTTGTATAGAGGGTTACAGCTAAGAGTTTGCCTGACATCTTTGAGGAAACTTGGGACTTGGACTTCTCTGCAGTGCTGAAACTGTTAAGACTTTGGCAACTCTTAGAAAGGGACTAAATATCTTTTGCATAATAATGTGCATGAGTCTTTGAAGAGCCAGGGGTGGAATGTTATGGTTTGTGTTTGGATAACCGCTCAAAGCCTCATGCAGTCATGGAGGCAGCTGAATCTAGCATTTGCAATTGATTCATTGTCTAGTTCTGAGATTGGTGGTGTGAGTTCTGCAGCCTTCCAAGGGTGAGTAGCTGGCATACAATATATGGGAGGGAAGGAAGTATGCTTTTTCCCTCTTGCCCTTTTGCACTTTCTGCTCTTGCTGCCTTAGGAATCTTTCATAGCTGCCCTTAACAACTGCCTATCAGCCATGCCACCATAGCTTGGAACCAGTTGATTACGGTATGAAGCTCCAAAAACTATAAGCTAAAAAAGCTTTCCTTCCTTCGTTTTGGGTGTCAGATGTTTTGTCTCAGCAATGATAGAAAAGTAATCAAGTTAATTAGTCACCTAACTCATGTCCTGTCTCCATTTTTTTCTGATATTAACTCCAGCTCATATATTACCATATGAGGAAGATGACTTCAAAATCCTGATGTGGTTCCTGCACCTCTTTATGCTCTAAAGATATACCTTCAGTGATGATGTATTGTCCTGTTTAGAAAGTCTGCAGCATGTCAAGGAGGCACATCTTCATTTCCTCATTTTGTTCAGCCTGATCTCTTTGTCCTCTCTCTCACATTATCTATCCAGAGTTACTGAATTACATATTGTTTCCCAGAACTGTTCTGTTCCCTCCTTCCTTGGCACGACTGCATACACACTGTGCCCTTGTTGGAGTTACTGTGGCCTGCAGCTAGTGGAAGATTTCTTCATGAACAGCAACTATTTTGGGAAGGAATCTACTTTATCATGAAAGCATAGCACAGGAGCCAAAAGCACAGAACTGCAGTTTGGTGCATTATGCATGATCTAGCACATGGCTGTTACTGGATACACAAGTTTGTTTGCCAGGTTCTTGTGTCTGGAGATAAGAAAATGCCAATGATTGATAACATCTAAGAGCACCGAGGACTAGCTGAAAAAGACTGTTCCCAGCCTTGCCCAGTGACAAGAAAGATATCAGCAAGTTCAAACATCTGAGAATTCCCATTCATGTGTGACTTTTGAACTCGATAGTGAGGTTAATCTTGCCGTCCTGTGACTTCACCAGGAAAATCTGAGGTATAAAAAGAGGGAGGATATTGTATAAGGTTTTACACATAGAAGGAAGTAAAAATAGGGACTGTTTTTCACTTTGAAGTTTGTATTCTAACTTGAACAGGGAAATCAAGGGAATGTTTTGAGTATCTTTCAAATATCCAGGATACCTTCTTTACTTGTAGAATAAATAAAGAACAGAACTCAGTTAGTCCAACAACTTCTAAAAACAACTAACCCTGAACTTGCCCTTTTTTTTTTATGAGTTATAACATGGTATATTAAACACAGTGTTACCTGCACTGTTTCTGAGTGGGAACAGAGAAATCTGAGTTAAAAGAAATGGAAGTCTGGAAGAATTCCACTAGAATCTTTCATAATAGGTAAAATCAAAGCTATGGTTCCTAAAGTAAATATGAGTAGAAAAAAAGAAAATCATAAAACATGTAAAATAGAAAAACACAAAGAACATTGAAACAAGAGTGACATATATCATTCAAAAATGAAAACTTTTCCATTATAATAAAAATCTAACAAATAAAACATTCATTCATGTTTCATATCCAAAGTAACTTAACTAATATATCAAAAACATGTAAACAGAGTATCAATAAAGAAATTTCAATGACACTATAACATTTTTTTTTATCAGTACCGGGGATCAAACTCACGACTGTGCACTTGCAAGGCAGGTGCTTATGCCGCTGAACTAAATCCCCAAACAACATATTTTTTAAATATTACTGATACTGGTAGAAATGTATAGAACAGGTCAATTCTGTAAAGCTTCTCAATTGCATATGGAACTTTTTCTAGGATAGGCTATACACTAGGAAATGAATCATTCCCAAGCAATTGGAAAAGAACTGAAATTGTGCAAACCACCTTACCAACAATAATAGAATTAATTTATAAATCAATCACAGAATGAAAAGAGAAGAATCACAAATATACAAAAATCAAACAACTTATATAAGCAACAAGTGAATTAAAAATGTCAAAGAAAATTAGGAAAAAGAAACAAAATCTTGACATTCCAAAATTTGAGATGTGATGAGTACAGACTCATTGGGAAATTTATAGCTATAAGTGGTTACATAAAAAGATGATTTTTATAACCTACTCTCACACATTGAGAAATTAGAAAAGGAGTAAACAAAGTCCATGGCTAGTAGAAAAACTGAAATAATAAAAAATTGGTACTAAAATCAGTGTAATGGATAATAGAAAAACAATAGAAATAATTAACAAGATTTTGTTATTCAAAGAGAAGAAACTTGCCAGGGGTTTAGCTCAGTGGCTTAAGTGCTTGCCTGGCAAGCATGAGGTTACGAGTTTGATCCCTGGCACAAAAGAAGAAAAAGGAGAAGGAGGAGGAACTTGACAAATCTTTTGCTAAGCTGACACAATAGAATGAAAGCACAAAGCTCTCAAGTCAGAAATGAAAATGAGGACATAATTACTAACTCAACAGAAACAAAAAACAAAGGATTAAGGAGACTACTATGAACAACAAGAAGTCATATAATCTAGATGAATTAGACCATTTCTTAATACAAATAAATTGGCTAACCTGACTCAAGATAAAATAGAAAATTTTAGAAGACTAATAACATGGAAAGTTATTGAAACAGCAAACAAACTATCTCCTAAAGAGAAAGACCCAATCCAGATACTTTCAAAGCTGACTTTTATGAAATTTTTAAAGAATTAATGCTAATCATTTTTAAACTCTTCTAAAAGTTAGAGGAAAAAAAAAATTCTTAAGGCATCGTGTAAGGTCAGCATTCTCCTCATTACAAAGCCAAACATAAAGACTACAAGAAAAATGAAAGTATAGACCAATATCTCACATGAATGTAAATATTTAAATCTTCAAGTAAATATTGGCAAATAGAACCCAACAATATATAGCAAATACTATACAACACAATTAATTGGATTTAATGCAGTTATACAAGGTAATTCAATTGAAATACAAATTAATGCAATCTATAATGTTAACAAGTTAAAGAAGTATTATATGATCTCACCGATAATATAGAAACAGAAACAAAATTCATCTTCCACTTGTGATAAATCCCCTCAGCAAAACAGGAAGTTCTTCAAGTTGAATAATAACATTTATGATACACATTTTTGTACACAAAATGAACCAGATTCAGAAAGACAACTAGTGTATGATCCCACAAATATGTGGTTTGAAAAATACTTGAATTCATAGTGATAAAGTAGAATGGTGCTGCCTGAGATTAGTGAGTGGAACAGATAAGGAGATGTGGGTCAAAGACATTCACAAAACCTTTTAATTATAAGGTGAATAAATTCTGATAATCTAATGTATATCATGTATGGTGATGCATCCTTTAATTAACTATATTGTGGCAAATATTACATGAGATATGTTTATTATAATATTGTAGAATTTGAACATATATAATGTTTGTCAATTTAATTTTTAAAATAAAATATGAATTCAAAACCTACAGCTAATTATATAGGGATTACAAACTGAAGCTTTCCAACTAACATCAAAATAAGATGTCTCTTCTTGCCCCTCTATTTCAAAACTGTATTGATATCTTGGCCAAAGGAACAAGATAAAAAAAAAAGAAAGAAATAAAAGAAAGAAAGAAAAAGGAAAAACGGAAGATAAGAAAAAAAGGAAAAGGAAAAATTATATTGATTGCAAAAGGGTAAATAATAGACTTTCTGCATAAGAAATAATTGGATTTGTAGGCAATCTGAGAGCTTCAAAAATAGCAATGCTGCTGGAATATCGAAAAACTGAACAATAAATTATACCAAATTTGCAGTGTACAGAGTTATACTTGCTATATTCAGAAAGAAGCAAATGGAATTTACAGTTTTTTAAAGTAACACCACCCTAAGGTGAAATATTAAAGAATAAGCCTAACAGTTTATACATATATGATCATTTTAAGGAGTACAAAACTCTACAGAGAAAATAAGAATTTGGGTAGATGTTTCATGATCATGGTAGATAGAAAGACTCATTTTCAAATTTCCAGTTCTTTTCAAATTAATCAACAAGTTCATCATAATTCCGAATGAATTCCTTGAAATTTATTTTCCTGAAATGGACAAAATAACATTAAAGTTTATGAAGAGAAAAAAAACCCAAAATCATCAACATAGTATTAACAAAGAAAGTAAATATTGAAGACTAAAAACTACTAGACTACTTACTACTTACTATAAAGCTACAGGAATAAAGACATTGTGCTATTGGAGAGAGAATAAATAGACTAAGGGAACTGAACGGTTGGATCAGAAAACACACACACACATACACACACACACACACACACACACACAAATGTGGTAAAATGGCCTTTGACAAAAGAAAAGTATATGGGGAAAAGATCATCTTGTCAACAAATTGCAGTAAAACAACAGGATATCAATACCTCAAAATCTGACATAAGCCTAAATGTTAAATGTAAAACTGTAAAAATCCTAAAAGACAACATTTAAACTATAAAAACTATAAAAATCCTAAAAGACAACATTTAAAGCATCGATATGAACTTGGGCTCATGGATGACTTTTCAGACACAATATCAGAGATGACCCAACAAAGAAGTAGTTAATAAATTTGATTTGATTAAAACAGAAATCTTCTGCCTTTAAGTATTAAAATAACAAAAATACAAACGACATAATGGGAGACAAATTTATTCACAAAAATATATGTGATAAATTACTTGTATCGAAACTGCATCAATTTATAACACTGGGAACTCAACAATATGAAACAGAATATCAAGATTAAAAATAGAGTGAAAGATCTGAGCATGTACCTCATGAAAGAAGCTAGATGCCAATAAGGATATAAAAAATGTTCGCCATCATATACAATTAATGACTGGCAAATTTAGACAATGGTGAGGTGCCACTGCACACCTTTCAGAATGACAGAAAGCACATAGAAAAGTCTTGTGGAGCAAAAGGAGACTGCATTCATTAATGATGGAAAGGAAAAGTAATACAGACATGACTGACAGAGAGGCTGCCCATTCTTACTAAGCTAAATATACTTTTTTTCCCATTAAATTCAGCCATCACATTACTTGGTATTTTTCCAAATGTTTGAAAACTTACAGACTATGAGCCTGAATAAACCTCTCTTCCTTTAAGTTGGAATGTTAGGCATTTTGTCTCCACAATGGAGAAAGTGACTAAGACACCGTTCCACATTAAATATCAGTGAGACTTCATAAATGTAAGCATTGGAAATATGAAAGCAGTAGCAGTAAGCATAGACAAAGTGCTTCATGACATTGGAATGGGCAAGCATTTTTGGGAAACATTCCAAAAAGCACAGGAAATCAAAGCAAAAATAGACAGTTTGCATTATGCAGAACAACAACAAAACCCTGTAAATCAAAGGAAAGTCATTTAAGAAATACCCTAAAATGGGAGTGAATATTTGCACCCTCTATATCTGAAAAAGCAATTAATATCTAGAATATAAGGAACACAAAAACGCAATAAAATACAATAGCTGGTAAATAAAAGAAAAAATACTCAGCATCATTAATCATCAGAGAAAGGGAAAGCAGAAACACATGCTATCTTCTCAGTCCATTAGAATGAATTACCAAAAGGCCCGAAGATATCAAGTCCTACCAAGGCTCTGGAGAAAAAGAAATCCTTCAACACTAGTGATGGAAATGTGAATTAGTACAGCCTTAATGGATGATAGTAGGGAGGTTTCTCACAAAATTAAAGACAGAACTATTACAGGATTCAGCAATCTGAATGCTGTGTGCATATCTAAGAGAAATGAAGTGTTTTGAAAAAGAATCCGCACTACCATGCTCATCATTTATGGTAGGCAAGACATAGAAACAACCAATGTCCACCAGATGCAGTACCTTTCCATCACACACACAAAAAGAGAGACCTCCTGTCAGCAACAAGAATCAGGATGGAACTGAACGGCCTCAAGCTAAGTAAAACAAGGCTCCAGGGAAAGGCATGGTCTCATTCAAAAGTGGAATCGTGTGTGTGTGTGTGTGTGTGTGTGTGTGTGTGTGTGTGTTACTGGGGTTAAAACCAATGCCTTTGCACTGAGCTATATCCCCAGACCTGCTCCTTTTAACAAATTGAGACAGGATTTCTTCCCTTTGCTAAAATTCTTCAAGCTGAGCTCTAACTTGCCACCCTCCGGGCTCAGGCCCCCTCGTGCTGAGATTGCCGGTGTGTGCCACTTCTCCTGGCTTTCCCTCTTCACACACGGTTGGTGTGAGATCGTGCTGCTGACTCTGACTCCCAGGCATACATGTAATTTAATGAAATGTGAGGCTCTGAGTAGTATGTTCTCATCTGGTAACGCCCCCCCCCCTTCTTTATAATCAATGTCCTATAAATAGCCACTGCAAAATATTTAAAATGATACAGATTTATGCTTAGTTATTTTGACAAGATCAGGTGCGTTCAGGGTGGTATGGCTGTAGACCTAAGTTATTTTGAAAACTCACATTTGTCGTTAATTGCTTTTGAAACTATGTTCTCCAAGATTTCCAGAAATAAATCTTCATTTCTTGAAACTTTTTAGCTTCGTTTGAATTTCCATCTTAGCTCTAAGTGTGACTCATTTCCTATTGCTTGTGGTGTAAAAGTAAAAGAAATTTTTGAAGTCTCCCCTTTTGATATCTACTTCCTTTTTCTGCATTTTAAAAGTGGCATTTACTTTCTAGCTTTTTAAAAGTCATCAGCCTGCATAATTTAGAAATAAATATGATGAATTGTAGCATCAAGGTCATGGCACAAAATGTTGGCTGAGGAGTATTTCAAGAGCTATAGAATAGATAATTATGAGTGAATGATAATATACAGATAATATTAGAGAAAATTTTGGCCCCTTTAATTTATTAATTAAAATTACATTTATATGAGCAAAGAACTCTAATAAAATAATTATCTGACAATCATCAATTAAACATAAAAAATCAAATCATCTCTAATATCATTAAAGTGAGGGAGTATTTCATCATCTTTTACTTGGTGAAAAGGCAGTCATTATATTATAGTTCTGCTGAATAATATTAAACTTAGCAGGCCATTTTTCCTTGTACTTGAAAGTTATTCTATGTTTTATGTTGAACTTTTAGAAAGCAATATGAACTCCAGAACTTTTTATATTGTGTGTGGAATATACCAGAGAAGCCACGAAGCCACTGAGTTCTCGTAGACCAGAAGCAGAAGCAGGGCTGATGTGAGCGCTCATATCACTGAGGATTCCAAGACCTATGTGCAGGGCAGAAAAAATGCTTCTAACAGGATCTTTGGAGGAAGAGATAAAAATCAACATGGAAATAATTTTATGTGGTAAATTAGATTTCCAGATATGTAGGTAAGATTTACAAGATTAGAAATAAAATTAACCCTTTCAGTCAAGGGACAAATCTTTAATATTTGAATTTCTCTTTATTTGAAAGATACAATGACTGATTCCTTGCAGTACCAAGGCAAAACAGTGAAAAGTAAAATGTGACTTGAGAATGACACATGTTAGCATAATCATATTTTATTTCTGCTGGAGACTCCATATGATCACCAGTAACAAGCAGCACAACATATAGAGAAAAACAGAGGCTTGTAGGTGAAAGGACTTGTCTAAATTTGCAAGAGCAAATAAGGATATAGACCTAACACTAAACTTGCAGAACACATCACCCATTATCTGTTTTAGGTTTAGAAGAATGAATATTTAGGAGACAATCTTGTCTAATGAGTTTTGAAAAAAGAGACTACAAGGGATTAGAAAATCTATTAAGACTATTTCCCACGTTCTCATAGATGCATATCTTGCTAACACAGAATTTTCAGAACTAATTACATGGTTTAGCCACTCTGGGGAGCAGACTATCTACTCTTGTGGTCAAAGGCAATCTCCTAAATTCAGCCACTTGCATCTACTATCAGAAAACTTCTGCAGCCATCCTCCATATCTGTAATTTCCACACCTTGGCTTCAACTAACCTGAGCTGAAATGTATTTAAAAGCAATTGTATTTGTACTGAACATGGGTAGACTTTTTCCTTGTCATCATTCCCTAAACCATGCAGTGTACCAATTATTGACATAGCATTTATATATTAGGTGTCATAAATAATCATGAAAGCACATAAGAAGATATTGGTAGGTTATATGCAAATGTTACAGCATTTTATATAAGGCATCGTTAGAATATGGTATTTGCAGGGGATCCTGGAACAGTAGACACAGAGGAATGAATGTATCTAAAAAGATAATATGATTTCATCTTATTGTGGATGTTTGTATTCACACATCAGAGTAATTTACACATCAGTATCATCTTAAACTGTGAGGCATAGTTAAAAACTAGTTCATCTTCTCTAAGAAAGTGACAACAGGAAATTCTACTTATGCACGTGTGCTTTGTTTTATCCCAAGCCATTTCTTTAGTTTTACTTTTACTTAACTTTAGCCATGGCATATGAATCTGCCCTCTGATACTACACAAAATACTGGAAGCTAGGTATTTTATGAAGAAAAGAAGTTTTTTTTTTAAGCTCACAGCTCTGAAGGTTAAAGCACATGGTGCTGACTCAAGTGGGGACATTTTAACCACGTCACAGTATGACAGATGACACCAAAACAAGAGTGTGGCAGGGAGAAATCATGTGGGAAGAAAACTTGGCAGTACTTGCAGCGCAACCAGCTTTGCTCATGTAAAGCTGGGAAAACTTGGGAAAACTGACCAACGTCTCATGGAAATCACCTAATCCTTTGGAAGGCAGTCACACAGACACAGACACACAAATCCCACATTGAGCCCCAACTCTTAAGCATCCTGTCACCTGCTGACATTACAGCTCTGGATGATCAAACTTGCACCACATAAACTTTAGGAGGACAAAGCAAACTGAAACCATGTAGTTGGTAAGATGACCTTTTCCTCTCTTGTGTTAACTCTTATTATGGTTGGCTCAGTTTTCCTGAATTTTGTTTGAACTTTTAAGGAAAGTTGTTTATGCTTCCTTATAACATTAGTCTCATCTGACCATTCCTGGGAGTTTTTGTGACAGGTGCACACCACTTTTGGGCAAACACTTTCTACTCAGGCCAATTCTGAAAATAAGTTCCACATAGGAAGACAAAGGAAGATGACAGCCTTTCTACTCTTCCTGTTCTGCTGATCACATACCTTTTCACACCAATTCTTCAGACACCCTATTTCAAAGCAGGTAATGTGTGAAGTCTAAATTACTACTGCAAGTAAAAAAAGATCAGTTCACCAAATGTTACTATCTTCAAGGGTCCTATCAAAATAGTACATGAAGTTATTGGCCATTTAGAAGCAGTCTCTAACGGTTTTATCTCTAGTTTTTAGGGCATGAAAGATAAAGAACCTTAGAATTGCCTTATCTGAAATGAAATGGAATCACTGCTTCATATATGTGTATCATCATGTGTTGGTTTGTATACATACTTTTGTGAGTACATATATGTATGAAATAGAGAATCACATTGTTGAGAACAATAATACTGACTTTAGGTCAATGAGTAGAAAAATGTTGGGTCATAGAATTGTATTCTCCTTTATGATGTCAAGATTTTATATGAAATACAAAATACGTGTCTCAAATTTAACTCTGCCACTTGTAATTGTAATCTTACTGACTTGGGGTGAAATAAGCTTTTAAAAATCCACAGTTTATCCCCATCTGTGCAGTGATTTAAGCTATTTGCTTTTTCCATCTTAACTGTAAAATGTTGCAGTTTACATTTAGTTTATGAAAGTATAACTATGCTACTAACTTCCTTTGAATAAAACAGATGTGTTTTGAGGAAAAGATATATTTCCCATGTGCTCATTTATAGATACATAGCTTCTCTTGGGAGTTAAACATATTCCTTTTTTCCTTTCAAACCTCCTTAGAGGTAATTATCTGCTTACATTTATTTTTGTTTTTTTTAACAACAAAATAAATGCATGTAATAGTTACTAACAGCACTAAAGCACTTGGCCTCCGAACTTGAATGTTTTCTAATAAATAGGCTTCCATAGTTTACATTTCTGATAAAACTGTAATTCAAAATAAAATCTTACAAATCCAAGAATTTACACTCTATGGGCCTGTTTTTACTCTATGTACATTATCTTAGTTTCTCCACACTGAGGCATGATAGTCAACACTCGCGAATTAAAGAAAGATAGGTTTGTTCTGGTTCATGTTTAGAGCTTATGACAATTGGTTCCCATGGTGCAAGGACCGGGAAGAAGAAAGCTGCTCATGTGATGGTGGTCAGGACACAGCAGGAGAAAGGAGGTGCCTAACTTCTCAGGTCACACCCCCAATGATCTGCCTCTTCCACACTGACCTTCCTGGTAACTGGAAGTCAGTGTTAAACACCCGTAGTCCAGTCACCTTCCAAACACTTGAGGCTTTGAGGGCCATTTCAGATCTAAACCATAAGATAATTGCAACATGTGGAGAGTTCCAGAGCAGGGTAACCCGTTGCCCCTGAGTGAGTAACTGCCCTAAGCTTTGCTTGGCTTTTCATATTTCCTATTCATGAGTGTGGACCACTCAAGCTCCTTGCAGCCCAACGTGGCTTTTGCCCACTGTGCTTTTTCTCTGCTCCCTCCTTTCACTGTCTTCTTACTGTTTCCACTCCTTCTTTCCCACAGTAATGCCTGACAGTTCAAGGAGAACCAGTGAGTGATATATGTTACCCTCCTGCCCCAGGCTCTCTGCTCTGCATCAATTCCCAGAGAACCCATGTTAAACCAACACCCTCAGAAACCCAAAGATACAGAACAAAGCATTCAATCATAAGAAACCAACATATTTTCATTATGTTTTCATAGCTTCAATAACTGCTATCCCTTCTGAGCAAAGAAGGTGTTCTCAAGATCCCTGTGGATGGAAGAGCTGAAGCAGGTAAGGCAAAATGCTGTAAAGACTCAAAATCCTGCAGGGAAAATGAGATTACAGTGCTTTTGTCTTTCTTTTATCTTAAGAGATCCTCATTTTCTTCTTTAGAAATCTTTAGAAATGTCAGTTCTCTTCAGACCTGAATTACCAAAAAGCTGGCATTCTTTAGAGAGACATTCTAAATAATGAGCTTTCAGAAATGACTATCCAATCTTATCTGTGTGCCTAGCTCCCACACAAAACACTTCCTGCTCCTGTCTATACTCAGCTTAGGCAGAAGCTAAAATGCTTCATTTCTCTTTAGTGCATAGTCATTGCAAAATTATGTCTTATTGTTTTTAGGGTTGAGCCACAGGCAATGAATGCAGCATTTAAATTGGTCCTGGGCAGAGGCATGAGTCTCTATGAGGCAAGCTTTATGTGCCCTACTGAATTCCAGAGACGCAGAGGGATCGCTCAAATGCTGTCTCTACCTTCCGGCTTCAGGTATTCAAACTTACTCTAATGAATAAGACTGGACATGAAGGCACAACTATTCTCAGCTTGACAGCTGCAGCTCAGCCGTGGGTGAAATGAGGTATTTATTTGCTTTCTGTCTCTCTCCCTATAGAGACTTCCTTTATGAGTCATGTGTGTACATATCCTTGTACCATTTTATAATCTTTGTGTCAGCGCCACTGTATCTGCATCCAAAAGAATATTCACTGGGTGAAAGACCAGGCAGAGTAAGAAAGAAAAGTTTTAGGTTACTATGGATCAGCCCTGCCTTTTGAGATAGACTGTGTATGTCTCCACTGATAACAAACATGCTGTTCTTGAAGAGTAATCAATCTCTCCCCAAAAATGTTCATCTATGTGTAATATTTCTGCATGGGCAGATGAAAGGCCTGATTTTGGTAAATTTCTTTATTGAGGCAGTTTGATCAGCCTATCTTTTCTCTTTCTATACCTCATCTTGAAGTTTTTAAAACTACTGATCCCTGGAAATTATATTACAGACTCTAAAAGTAAAATCTAGGTGCAAGTATTTTTAAAACTCCCCATGGCACTCCAATATGCAGGGAATTTGGGAAATATTAGGTTAAGAAATTTCCACCACTTGTGATTCCGTGTGTTGAACATCTTTTGATGATGACCAAGGGGCTAAACTCATGATATTTTATTAACTGTCCCACTAAAAATACAGTCAAGATCCCACCCAGAGTCCTGCCCATGATTTTGAGGGCACTATTCTATCTGGAAAGATGTTGTAGTCACTATGAGTTGGGTCTTTTTTGAACCAGGGTTATACTTTGTTCCAAGTGATTTTCATATAGGACCCCACATGGAAGAATGTACTAAAACTGGGAGGTGTTTCTTTGCATAGCCTTAGAAGACAGAGAGAAAGGCGTTTAAAGATGAAGAAAGAGTAGCATTTACTTCATTTCTCCTTTCACCCAAGTACATAACACAGAAATACTGAATCCTGAGTGTTAAAATCACAACAGTAAGATGAATTGGGTAGGAACGACTTAGAGGCTATAATAAGGTCGTTAGTCTAAAAGCATCTGGAAATTGTAGCACATCTTTGCCAATAAAACAAAAAAGATTTTAAGCAGATGTTGATGTACTGTGCAGAAACATTCTTCATTTCACTGTATTTTTTGAATATTCAACATCCTTATTTGCATGTGTCACTGTTCATAGACTGTCTTGAACAGAGGGCAGTGGAAAAAATTATGCCTTGTATGTTTAGACAAGGAATTCCTATTGTCAGAAGGATGATGCTATATCCCACTGTAGGTGGCTTCCAGCAAGGTCTACATAAATTCCCTGGCATTTCTTCATCTACATAAATGGGAAAAATCAGATGAACAGTCATAAAAATACCTAGGCAGGGATAAATTGATTTTGGGGGCCCATTTGTCAGTGCGCTACCTGTAATATTCTGTTGTAGCAGCATTTGGGTTATAATTCAGTGAAAATATGTTCCTTTTTGATGATGATCTTCTTTTATATGCCTAATTAGACCATTTTTCTTTTTATTAACTTTCAGCATCTTGTCAAACCTTCAGAGGTCATTACTTATTCATGAACTTGCTGATTGACAGACTGGAAAGAGGAAGACCCATAGGTCACTAAACATGGGAACTTAATCAAGTCATCCAATATCCACAAATCATTGCTCTGTGAGGTGCCAAAACAAATACTGAGGGCCAGGGATTTAGCTCAGTGGCATAAGCACCTACTTGGCAAGTGCAAGGCAGTAGGTTCAATCCACAGTACCAAAAAAAAAAAAAAAAAGGAAGGAAAAAAATAGAAAGGCTGAATAAATTGCAAAGGATGTGGATTCTAGCTCTTGTTCTACTGGACTATGTAATTTGTAGCACATCAATTAAAGTTTTGGTCCAAATACCTTTTTATGTTTTGCTAACATGTATCACTTTAAAATACAATAAGATGAAATATGTCAATTTATCTACTAAGAAGTTGTAAAAACTGCTTAGCTTTCAAGATTTATTATAGGTAGACATATTGGTAGGCATATATTTACATGAAATGTTTTGTTTACTCTTCACAGTAACTCTTAGGTTATGTACTACTATTAATGTATTAAAAATGATAAAGCTGGGACTTGTATAAATTGAGTTGCTTGTGTAAAGAAAAGTAATACTGGGCACACCACGAATGACATACAAGCCTTACTGCACTAAGCCTTATGTGGCACTAAGCCTTACTGTCCATTAATTCCTAGTGCTTCTTAACTGAAGTGCAGCTAGGTGATCCCCTGCGGACCTTTCTAGTCACAACATTGACTTGTAAAGTGTGATTGTTTGTGTATAGATGCCCCCCCAAGCCTCATATGGACATAGAACTTTCCCAGAGGCTGAATCTACAGTGTGTGATTGATTCATAGTGCAATGCTGGGATTAAGCATATTGGTATCAAAGGTATGTGATTGCTGGATCTGACTGGATTGGCATCCGATTAACCCCAATGGACTTGAAACAACACAAAAGACAGAAAGAGCCTTGTCTCAGTCTTAGAACAGCCTTCTCCACACATCTTCTAGCTTTTACTCCAGCTCCACTGACTCTCTTTGGCTCTCTACAATTTTAAGAATGGTTTGCAGCCTCTTCTGTCTGAGTCCCCTCTACCTTTTAACTCATTTCCACAAGCACAAAAATAATAGTTCTTGCTTAACTGCTAATTAGTGTTTACGTTGTCTAGAAAAAGTCGGCAAAGCAGTGCATTTCCTATTGTGTTTTGTGGATAGCCTGTTCATGGAGAGTGCATTCCTCAACTGTGTTGTGTAAGTATTCATTCTGCACCTGTCATTTATACTCATTGAGAATTACCTTAGCTCGGGCCAGAGGATAGTGCTATGGACCATCAGACAGGACCAAATTCTGCCCTGGAGCCTCTGCACTATACTTCACTGTGCTCTCTGCTGGGCAAAGGTCAGTCTTGCTGCATAGACCAATTCAGGTTTGCTCTCCCTTGGTGACTTGATAATCTGCAAGGAAATGTGGTTTTGTTTGTAATTTACACAAGTGGCCTTTCACTGAATAGATTGTAAGCAAAGTTCATAAAATTTCCCAAAGAATTGCCACAATGACATACAAAACATTCTGAAGGGCAGAAGAAATAAACAGAAGGGCTAAAGGCAATGAACAAGGTATTGTAGTGGATGTTAGACTGACTTTTCCTCATTTCCCTTAAGGTCACTCCCCAGACTCTGCATTTGAATAGTTTATAAGGGCAGGGTGCTTATTATGGGGAAACACAGCAATCACTTCTGCTGCAGACTCTGTCATCTCAGTGCTATTAAGGATAAGAAGGGAGATGAATGTAAATCCATCCCAGTTCCTGCTCCTTGGTAAAGCTTTGGGTTTGTTAAATTACATTGAATAGATGGCAGAGAACAAGTCCTCTAACTCCAATGAAATGATCTGCTAGTTCCCTCTCCATTACACTATTGTCCCCTGCCTTTGTAGGATAGTGGTATTTTAAAACTATGTGCTGATATCCAGGATAACAAATTCCAGGACACTTGAGGTAAAATTTACCCTTGGGAAAGTTGTACTTTTTCAAGTCTAAATAGCTGATTACATATGAAAGGAGAATTCATACTGCCTCAGATAGCAGTGATATTTTGTTTTCATTTTTGTTTTTAGTGTGCTTCTGAAGGTCATGCATATAATATATGGATTAAAACATATTACAACTGTTCTTCCAGCCAACCTCCTCAGTGCACATTTCACTCTCAGAAGGGAAGACAGGTGTCTCTCTGACAGTGACAATTTCTTGAGCACTCATTGTATTAAAAATACCTTTCTCTTTAAAGAAATATTTGCTCTTATCATAATGTTGAAGACTTCCAGAGTCAGAGAAATGCCTGGATGCAAGAGGGTAAAGCTAATACTTCACTGGTATGTACCCCAAATCACCACCTTCAAAGCAAAGATGAATCTAGTTAAGGCAACAAGCAGGGCAGAGACAGTTGCAAGTAGCCTGCCATGCACTTAGTTACCATTGTCTTCCATGAAATATCATGCTTTTGGCATTTTAAATGTATACCCTTGCCCAGGCACAGAACATGCACAGGTTGAAACCCAGAACACAGGAAAGCCTTGGAACTTCGCTCCCAGGTGGTAAGACCATGCCCTGTATCTGAAACCACCCAAGGACACATGGGAGGTCCAAGCGGGCCTAACTGGGCCACACCCAGTGGCTCCAAGCAGCTGGCAGGGGCCCAAATTTATTCCTGGGCCCAGAGTGTGTGTGTGGGTTGAAACCCAGCACACAGGGAAGCCTTGGAATGTTGCTACTAAGGAGTAAGACCATCCTCTGCATCTAAAATCACAGGAGGTCACATGGGAGTCCACACAAGTGAACTCCAAGTGGCTAGTTGTTGCTTGCTGTCTGCCCTGGGAACCAAAATTGGGGCAGGTGATTCTCAGCACACAGGGGAAGCCCTGAAACATCACTTGAAAATGAGAAATGTAGGAAAATGACAAAACAAAAGAGAAAATGCAATCTCAAACTTCTAGCCCAAACCAAACAAGCCTGGGAGACATGGACACAGAAGAATATATAAGCCATACACTTGAAATTCCTGAAATGATAACAACTGAAGTAAAGAAACAACTCCGGGAAGCTATAACGGAACTCAAATCAGAAATAGTCTCCCAGGTAAAAGAAGAAATGATAAATATAATGAAAGAAATGCTGAACACATCTAAAGAAGATATAGTTAAAAATTAGAAGAACAATGCAAAAAGATGGAAACTCTGAATGAAAAATATAAGAAACAAACAGAATGCATGAAGCAGATTCAGAGATATACAGGAAATAAAAAATTCCATAGAAAGTTGGCAAAACCACCTCAACGAAATTGAAGATAGAATTTCAGACCTCGAACACATGATTGCAGGTAGTGAACAGGAAAGGAAAGATCATTTAAAAATAATGAGGAATCAGGAAATAACACTTCAACAACTTCAAGATGATGCAAAGAAAAACAACATAAGATTGATAGGTATAAACAAAAAGGAGGGTGACAACACAAATGCTATCAGGCTATTTACAGAAGCAGTAGATGAAAATTTCCCAAACATGAGAATGAAAACTGACATACAGATCAGTGAAGCACATAGAACTCTAAATAACCATAACCAAAATAAAACTATGCCCAGACATGTAATAATCAACATCCCAGAAATCCAACATAAGAACAGAATATTAATAGATGCTATAGAGAAGAGACAGATCACCTATAAAGGACAGCCTATAAGAATTACAGCAGACTTCTCAACACAAACAATGAAGTCAAGAAAAGCATGGAGTGAAGTGTTTCAGGTCCTAAAGGAAAATGACTACCAACCCAGACTGATGTACCCTGCAAAACTATCTTTCAAAACAGTTGGACAAATAGGATACTTCCATGACAAAGAACTTAATGACCACCAAAGTAACCCTGCAAAGAATATTAAAATACATTTTAGACAAACATAGGAAAAAACCACTAAGCAAGGCAAACAATTAAACAGAGTGGAAAGGTAAAAAATCAACAGCAGAAAGATAACATGTCAAAGTAAACCAATACACATCCATTATAACCATTAATGTAAATGGCCTCAATTCACCAATTAAAAGAAACAGACTGGCAGAATGGATCAAGAAACAACATCCAACCATATGTTGCATACAGAAAACCCATTTAACCCAAAAGGAAGCTTATAAACTGAAAGTCAAAGGATGGAAAACAAAATTCCATGCATCAGGATCCCCCCCAAAAAGAGAAAGGGTAGCTATTTGCAGACAATGTGAACTTCAAAGCAAGAATGATCCAAAGAGATAAAGAAGGCCACTACATACTAGTTAGGGAAACTTCAAGAGGAAGAGATAACAATCTTAAATATATATGCACCAAATTTGGGAGCACGCTGCAATACAAACCAAATATTAACAGAAAAGAAAAATTAAATAAGCAATAACACAATTATAACAGGAGACATTAATATGCCATTGACACAAAGGGGCAGATGACCTAGACAGAAAATCATCAAAAAAATAACAGAACTGTGAACAAATGGATTTAGTAGATGTATACAGAATGTTCCACCCAATGGCATCAAAATATACATTCTTCTCAGCAGCACATGGAACTTCCTCTAAAACAAGTTATATACTAGCCCACAAAACATGCTTAAGTAAGCAAAAGAACTGAAATTATCCCATGCATGTTATTGGATCATAGAGCCATAAAACTAGAAATTAATGACACAAAATCTGAAAAACCATAACAAACACATGGAAATTGAATAATACACTCCTGAGAAATCAATGGGTAACAGAGAAAATTTAAGAAGAAATTAAACACTATTTACTGGCAAACAAAAATACAAATACATCTTACTGGAACCTCTGGACACAATGAAAGCAGTCCTCAGAGGAAAATTTATTGTAGTGAACTCTGACATCAGGAAAACAGAAGGAACACAAATAAATAACCTGATGCTACACCTCAAACATCTAGAAAGAAAAGCAAGACAAGCTCAAAGCCAAAAGAAGGGAGGAAATTAAAAGATCAGAGAATAAATCAATGCAATAGAGACTAAGAAAACAATACAAAGAATCAATGAATCAAAAAGTTGGTTCTTTGAAAGAATAAATAAAATGAAAGACATCTAGACAACCTTATTTTAAAAAGGAAAGAAAAAACTCAAATGTATGCAATAAGGAATAAAAAGGATGAAATCACCACAGACCCTGTGGAAATACAGAAGATCATCAGTACCTATTTTGAAAACCTCTACTCTCATAGGCTTGAAAACACAGAAGAAATGGACAGATTCCTAAAAACATATGAATCACCAAAGCTGGGTCAAGAAGATGTAAAACTGCTGAATAACTCAATTTTAATTAATGAAATTGAAAATGTAATTAAATCCCTAACAAAGAAAAGCCCAGGTCCAGATGGATTCACTTCAGAATTCTACAAGAAATTGAAAGAAGATTTAATGCTGACACTCTTCAAACTTTTCAGTGAAATTGAAAGGAAAACAGTTCTCTCTAACTCATTCCTGAAAGCAAACATTACTCTAATACCAAAACCTGAGAAAGACCCAACCAAAAAAGAGAACTACAGGCCAATCCGTCTAATGAACAGAGATGCAAAATTCTCAATAAAATTTTGGCAAACAGAGTGCAGCAAATCATCAAGAAGATTACACAACATGACTGAGTGGGTTTCATCCTAGGAATGAAGGGATGGTTCAAGATACACAAATCAATAAATGTAGTCCACCATATCAACAGAGCCAAAAATAAGAACCACATGATCATTTCTATAGAAGCTTTTGATAAGGTCCAACACCTATTCATGATAAAAACCGTAAAGAAAATTGGAATAGATGGTCTTTAATTCAATATGATAAAAGCCATCTATGACAACCCAAGAGCCAGCATCATATTAAATGGTCAAAAACTGAAAGCCTTTACCCTAAAATCAGGCACAAAACAAGGATGTCCATTATCACCACTCCTATTCAATATAGTGCTGGAAATACTAGCCAGAGCAATTAGACAGGAGAGAGAAATAAAATGAGTAAGTATAAGAAAAGAACAATTTAAATTATCATTATTTGCAGAAGACATGACACTGTACATAGAAGACCCCCAAGACTGCATTGAAAGACTCCTAGGATCCACTAATGTAGATGAACACAAAGTCAACACTCAAAAATCAATAGCATTCTTATACACTAACAACAAAATCACTGAGAGAGAAATAACAGAAGCCACATCCTTTACAATAGCATCCAACAAAATGAAATACTTAGGGATTAATCTAACAAAAGAAGCAAAAGATCTATTCAGGGAGAATTATAATATCCTGAAAAAGAAATTGAAGAGGACCTCAGAATATGGAAAGACATCCCTTACTCATGGATAGGAAGAACAAACATTGTGAAAATGGCAATTCTCCCAAAATTGTTACACAGATTTAATGCAATTCCAATCCAAATACCATGAGCATACCTCATAGATCTAGAGAAATCACTCCTAAAATTCATCTGGAGCCAGAAGAGACCCAGAATAGCAAAGGCAATTCTAAGCAACAAAGGCAAGGCAGGAGGCATCACAATCCCTTACTTGAAGATATACTACAAAGTTACTGTAATAAAATCAGCATGGTACTGGAATAAAAACAGATCTGAAGATCAATGGAATAGATCTGAAGATACAACTACAACTGCAAACACACTCAGCCACCTTATCTTTGATAAAAGGACCAAACATGTCCACTGGAAGAACGATAGTCTCTTCAATAAATGGTGCTGGAAAAATTGGCTATCCATATGCTGAAAACTAAAACTAGATCCATGCCGACCACCATGTACTAAACTAAAGTCAAAATGGATCAAAGATCTAAATATTAAAACAGAAACACTAAATTTTTTTAGGAGATAAAGTAGGTAGAAATCTTGAAGACATAGGGGTAGGTAGAGAATTCATGAACAAGAATCAAACTGCATACGAAATACTTACCAGAATCAATAACTGGAATTGCATCCTATTAAAGTGTTTTTGCATGTTGAAAGATATCTCCAACACAGCCAAAAGAAAACCCACAAATTGGAAAAAAAAACTTAGTGAAATGTCCCTCAGACAGAACACTACTGTCTAGAATATATAAAAATTTAAAAAAAAATAAGATCCTCAAAATTCAAAGATCCATTCCAGAAATGGGTATCTGAGATGAATACACAGTACTCAGATGAAGAAATACAAGTGGCAAATAAATACATGAAAAAATGTTCAGTATCATTGGTCATTAGAGAACTGCAAATTAAAACCACACTGAGATTCCATTTCACTCCAGAAAGAATGGCTAGGATAAAGAAAATTACCAACAACAAATGCTGGAGAGGCTGCGGGAAAAAGAACTCTTCTGCACTGTTGGTGGGAGTGTAGACTGGTGCAACCACTGCGGAGATCAGTCTGGAGGTTCCTCAAAAACCTGGGTTTGGAAGTCCCATTTGACCCAGCTATTCCACTTCTAGGCATATTCCCAGAAGTACTGAAAACATCATACCACAGTGATATATGTGCACCCATGTGTATAGCAGCACAATTTGTAATAGCCAGATCTTGGAAACAACCTAAGTGCCCATCAACTGAAGAATGGATAAAAGAGTTGTGATATTTTTACACAGTGGAGTACTACTCAGCTATAAGGAATGATCACATTGAGATATCTATAAGTAAATGGATGCAACTTGAGACCATACTCATAAGTGAAATAAATCAAACTCACATGTGTAAATACCATATAGTTTCCCTAGTGTAAGAAATGGTAAGAGTGCATAAGATACAAAAAACTCAGTAATTACATTGAAAGGATAAGTATCTGCTTAAAGGGGAAAAAATAATTTCTCAGGGAAAATGAGGTTAAAGAAAAAGGAAGGGAAAAGATAAAATGTCTAAAATTATATAAACACAGTTAGGATAGCTAAGATGATTGCACTACAAACTCTATAAGGACTTGAACCAAAATAGTTAACATGCATAGGATTGGAATAATTTTGCATACTGTGGGATAGTGATCTGAGGAACTCTCGAAGATCACTATGTAAAATAACAACCCTAGTTATGCTCTTACCACCTTGTTTTGAAGGCCTATACTGTCAGTGTTCTGGGCTCTTTGCTATTGCTGTTGGTATGTTTTTTTAGTTTCCTGTTTTTCTAGGAATTTGTTTTATTTTATCTTGGATTGTTCTGTTTTCCCCTCTAATACAGAAACTATGGGTACACATGTAGAGACTCATGCATGCTGAACTTCTAAAAAGTTTATGAGAATTGATAATATAATGCACGATGAAATGAATAGCTACTTTGAAGAAAAAGAGACACCAATGTACCTAGTGCTGATTACATAGCATCATGATGTGAAATCCAGCAATACTATTATTCTTTGTTCAGAGTGATTTTAGTCTGTTTTTTTTTGTTGTTGTTGTTGTTTAATTTCAACATACATGAAGGTATGGATAGCTATTTTGAAGAGAATGGGAGACATTATGGCAGCCATTGTTGACTTTCTTATTGTCTGGTCTTGAAGACATAAAATGCTTCATCATACTGTTCTGATCAGTTTTATACTATTTTGTTTTGTATGAATTCATTGCATGTGAAGATATGGACAACTATTTGGAAGAAAACAAGAGACAGTATGATAGACAGTGAAGATCTCTGGTTGTCTTGCTTTGAAATCTGTGTCTCTTACATTGTTATTTTATGATGTGTTTTGTTCTGTTATGTTTAGTTTTACCCTCTTCAAAAATAAAAAAATTTAAAAAAATAAATGTACACCCTCAAATCAATTAAACATTTTCCAGTTTCATTTCCTAAATCATCCTGCATTTAAACAGCGTCTGCTTCCACGGCCCTAGTTCAGGGCTCAGACTTCAACAAGAACTAAGAGCTGGCCGCCTCAGCCCGGCGCTCCGGCTGCGGCTCTTCTCCGGGTCTGGTTCCCTGCTTTCCCCGCCGCGTAGCGGCGGACTCGTCGGCGCAACTGACTGGCTGGCCGCCAGCGCTGGGAGCCGCCACATCGTTTCGGCCCGCCTAGCTGGGGACCTGGGACCGAGTCAGGCTACAGCGCTGCTCGCCCTTCGCCTCCCGCCTGCGAGAGCCCCGCGGGCCAGGCGCGCTCCGGCCCTTCCCGGGAGGCGCCACAGTCCGCCGTGTGACAGATGTGGGAAGATAAATGAAAGGATCCAGAAGCAAAATAAATGTCAGGAGAAGGGAGAGCTATCATCACTAAGACATTTAGGTTGTTTTTAACCTTCCACAAACACTTCTGTAATGATTTATTTGTAAGACAAGTGTTTCCAGAGTGGCCTGAGCTGTTTGGATTGAAAGTCTGCGCAGACCTGCATCTCGGCGCAACTCTTTGGGACTGGTAAGCACGCCCTTCATCCGCAGGGAACTGCCTGGAGATCAGCATCTGGGCCAGGTCTGTTTGGGCCTGTAGCTCCACCCTTCACGCCCAGGAAGTCTCCCAGAAAGCAGCATCTCGGCCTGTCTCTTTGGGACCCAAAACTCTTGGACCCACAGAGTGGCCCAGGCTGTTTGGAATGGGAATATTGTGGAGACTGGCATCTTGGCCAGGTCTGTTTGGGATCGGGGACTTTTCAGAAACCAACATTCTGGCCTGACTCTTTTGGTCCTGTAGGCCCTTCACTTGCAGGGAACCTCCTGGAGACCTGCCTGGGACAAGGCACGGAAGCCTGGCCTGCCTGCGATTCCACAGGCTCCGGGGTGGCCACACCCAGCATTTGCCTTACAACTTATGGAGCCAGGAGCCCACAGAGGGGAGTTAGGACCCTGTGAGGAAGCCAGGAGCCTGTGGGGGAGCCACTGCCCCTCCAGGAACTGAGGGTGTAACAGGTAATTTGCCACATAAGCAGAGAAAGCTTTGGAACACCGC
>PVJX010027876.1:0-24425 GCA_004027295.1 Dolichotis patagonum
TAACCTTCAGCTTAGGTTTGCACCCATCATATATGTGCCAATATTGCCTCATCTCCAGGGGTCATCAGACCCTCTTTCTCAACCCAGGGAGGTTAGGGAGGAGGATAGCTGGTCCCACACCACTCTACTGCCTTCCTCTGACCACACCAGTCCAACTCTGAGTATTTTACAGAATCCCAAACTGATGGGAGCTTTAGCCTTTCCTTTTCTTTTCCCTACTGAGAAGCCAAAGTGGCAGCTCTCCGTCTTAATGATTGGACTCTGTGTTCAACTACATACACCGGCACTGTTCTTCGTTTCCCACAAAGTGAAGTTGAGAGGCTAAAAGTGACCAGATCGTCTGGTTCCATTTTCATGGAAGTATAGCTCATGTTTTCTCTGGGGCATGAAAGGAGCTGGAGTGGGGAGAGACACACACTGAAGGAGAGGGCTTAAAGACAAAAGGCAGAAGTCCTGCTCTCTTGCCCCTGTGATCCCCCCTCACAGGATGTTTGCTTGGGGTCCTCTTACGATGGGAAGACAGCTATGGTGGTCACCAGTGGTGGCCACCTTGACTGACAAGACCATGATAACTTTGGCTCCTGGAGACTCAGACTACAGCATGTGTCTCAGGGCCAAACTGTCTTCTTTTTTATTTTGTTTTATTGCCTAATTACCCTACTTTTATAGTTTGTAGATTATATTCTTTTAGTATTCATTTTGCTGTTTCTTGTACTTTAATTGTTCTCAGCTGACTTACGATTTAATGATTCTTTTATTTCACTTTCAGTTTTATCGGTGGCTTATATTTTATCTAGTTCTCTTATCATCTTCAACTTTTATTTTGAGCTTTATTTTTATCTTGCTCATTTTTATTTTAGCCTTGTTACTTGCTTTTTATGCTGTTTTAAATGACTTTTTCCTTGATTCATCTTTTTATTCATAGCACACTGTTGGTTTATTGTCTTTTATGCTCTTTAATTACAAAACAGAAAGTCTGAGGCAGAATCATGAGAGACCCAGTTGCGAGGGCCGCCCAACATTTTAGAAACATCAAGTCACTGAAAGAGCAGGTTATTCGTGCTAACACCATACCATGATGGCTTATGGGGGAGGGTCTGGATATCAAAAAGACACGGTGCAAAAAGGACGCGCAAACTGCATTAGAAGTGGAAACTCTTTGTCCATGATATGATCTCTGCCTGCCTCTCACTTGGGCCCCTCTCTAATCTTATGCTTCAGGTGCCCTTTCCAAATAAACCAAGGCTGCTCTCCCATGGCCTGGCTTCACCACTGAACTCTTCTGTGTACATTGCTGCCAGGACCCATTACTATCTGGATAACTTCATCACTGATAGCCACTCTGGATACCAGGAAGAGGAGATCTGATTGAACAATTACATTTCACTCAATTTTCAACTCCCAACTCCCTCCCATTTCCTCCAGCTGTGAATGACAGGATGATACCAACTGGTCCCTAAGTTTGTTCCTTTCAGGCTACTGTAGGCAGGTTGCTAACAAAGGCTGGTGATGGGCAGGTTGGATGCATATTTCTGAGGCAGTATCATAATCCCCTCTCAAAACCCTTTCCTTTCTAGACTGTCTTTCTATTTCTTTTCATTTTATAATCATTTAGTTACATAATCCAGTAGAAAGCTGCCTGTAATTCCAAAGCCTCCTCCCACGTGGTAAACCCTACATGGATTTTGTTGTAAAATATTGGGACAAAAGTGTTGTTCCAATTATGCCTGTGAGGATTAGTATTCTAAACCCAAGGTCTTGTCTGACTGTGCAGTCACCTTTGGAAAATGTGTCAATGGGATACGGTATCTAGGTTTAGTTGAAACAAGCCTCCGTGGGATTTGCCGCATTTCCATAAGACTCTTTGAATGGAAGCAAAATGAAAGCACCATGAGCTGCTTTGTACCAATCACTCTATTATGAACTTGTCTTGATGAGGTCTGGAAGCAGGCAGTAGAGGGACATCCTTTCGCTGTGAGTGCTCCCTTACTCCTTTCTCCTGGCATGAGGTCCCCGTCAAAACTGGCTAAAATCCTGAGAATTTCCAGGTAGTGATATCTATATCTGTATCCGTATCCGTATCTATATCTGTGTCTGTATCTGTACCTATACCTGTACCTGTACCTATTTATATCTGTCTCTATCTCTCTGCATTGTGTGTCGATATTCTATTTGCTATGTGTTCTGTATAACTTAAAGTAGATGGTCAGTAAATATTTGATAGATAAACTATACAGCTATCTGACCCTAATGGAGAAAGAGGAAACAATGCCTCTATTTATTATGGTCCAGGCTCTTTATAACCTCAGTTTCTGTGAGGCCAAGGACCACAACCATCCTCAATTGATGGAGCCCTTTTAAAGACAAGAAAGCATTGCTGGTGCTAGGAAAAAGTGAAACTCAAAATGCAATAACATTGTCTGTTTATTTATTGTTAAGGTTACAATATTTATTGCCAGAGACCTGAGAACCAGGCTGATAATGGCGAACCATTTAGTGCTTTCCATGGTAACAAACAGCTGGATGCACCAGGCATGGCCTAGGTTTTGCACCCCTTACTAGGCTTTTTCACTGGTACTAGAATCCTACCGATCATCAGATCTTGACTGTAGGGAAAACAATAAAGAGACTGTGCAGATCCAGGGACTTCTTTGGAGCCTGACACCCAGAAGTGTGTGCATGGGGATAGTACAGACTGGGTGACCTACTGCCTGTGTAGCTTTAGATAGGTCACATAATCTCTGAATTCCAACTTATTTTTCTTTAAAATTTAGCAAAAGTAGCTCTGAGCAACATAACCAAGATTAAGTATGATAATGTGTATGAAATGCCACATCTTGTCTTTGATGGACAGTGGATGCTCAGTTTTACATGGATTCCCACCCACCCTTCCTTTCTTTCTACAACCATCGTTGTGACTTAAATCATATCCCCAGCCTGTCTGCTACTTTCTGAGACCCACTTGAGGGTTGAAGTCCTCAGCTGTTGTCACTGTTAGCATTAGCTTAGCAGCTGGATCTCCCCTGTGATAGCACACTCTACTCCATACAGAACCTATTGTCTGGTAAGAGACAATAGGCTAATTGAAAACTTCCAAAGTACCCAGGCATCCTGGGAAATCAAGAGACACAAATAGGTCCTTTTCCCCTTGAGTTCTTGCTGGATGGAGTAGCTGAAATCATCTTGCTTAGCAAGCAAACACCTTTTGTTTCTCTGCTGAGAGTCTCATGTACCAGCTGGATTCAAAAGAAAAAGGAAACAACCTCTGGGCCATATTGAATAGGATGCAGTCTCAGAGTGTTATGGGAGACTGACTGTGGAGAGGTCACGGTCATTCTGGAAAGTTCTGGAAGGGGAAGAAAGAGACCTAGCTCATCAGAGTAGTTCACTGGCTGCTTTTTATTCTGCTGTAGATCATGGGAAGATCATCCAGCCAGGGATTATGGGACCACTGACTTCTGCTACAGGAATGGGAAAGTTTTCTCTATTTCCCAGAAAGTTGATAGCAGAGTAGTAGTGTGTTACAGGACAGTGTATTCTTCTACTGGAAAGGTAGAAATGGGAGTCTTCATTTTTAAGTAAGATAACAAAGCATAGCATAGACTTTAAAATGTTCATATTCAGTGTATCTACTTTTAGGAATCCATTAGTATTTTGTCAATGATACTTCTAAAATATATGAAAAGGTTCATTTTAGTGTTAGTTATAATTATATAAAGTTGGAAACTGTACATTCCAACACTTTGAATGCAGGTTAAATATACATATCTATAGAGAATGCTATGAAATCATAAATATATTGCTTATGAGGAGTCATTTTAGGAAAATGTTTTTATAATATGAAATAACAATATAAGATATAGAAATATATATAAAGCATAATCTCTAATGTTTTTTAAAAAGTTCACTGAAAAAGATTGGATATAAATATAGGGTATTGTTGATCACCTCCCAAAAGTAGGATTACCATTTTTTTTGAGATAGAGTCTCATCATGTAGTTCAGGCTGACCTCAATGTAGCCCAAGCTGGCCTTGAACTCGTGATAATTCTTTGTGCCTCAGCCTCCTTAGTGCTGGAATTACAGGCTTGTACCACCAGGCCTGACCATGCCATTCTTTTTCGCCTTTGCATATTTCTGGAGTTTATCTAGAGAGAGTACAGATAATTAAATATTAAATAAAAATAAAACCAACAGGCATCAGTGAGGGCGATGGTGAACCCAAGAAATGGCCTTTCTTGGTAGAGTTCCAGGAACCACCAGGGGGAGATTTGTTGGTTTAAGAACAACCTTGTATCTGTTCAGCGGGACAGTGGTCTGTGCAACAGACCACTCAGCAGCTTGGACAGTGCTGGATTTGGGAACAGCCAGAAATGTTTGTGAGGGACAGTAGGAAGTGCACGTGTGTGGCAGTCAGCAGCCTCTGTCAGAATCAGCCACCTATTATGGGGCCCTAAAGGAGGAGAAGGATGGGCTCCTACTGTTTCCTGACAATAGCAAACAATACGTCCATATGTGACCCAAGACTGTCCAACAGATGTAAACTGGAATACTGATCATGTTGGTCCCCTCTAGGGAGGGCATATAACAATGAAATAATAACAGTTTTATTTATAGCCCTTTTCTTAACTCTGCAAAAATACACCACAATTTGAGAACAGTAGCAATAATTATTTTTGTTTCCTCTTGATAGAACTTGTCATAGGCATAAAGTCTATTTAACCCTTTCAGCCAGCTCTGGAGGGTCCTTTTTGCCGACTGCAGGCAACACAGTGACCCCTTTTCTATGTCCCACTGATCCGGTTTCCATAGCCAACTCTAATGCATAATTTCTCACGCATGTAGCCAGCATGCTCTGAATGAGCTGTCTGCCAGAGACATCCACTCTCACACAGATTTGGAGGTGGGTACCTCAAAATCTATGCCTTGACCATAGGTACCTTCTAGGGTCTTCTCTCCCTTTACTTCTTCCGTGATACCTGCCTTTGACCCAGATAGATCCAAAGGGCAGCTGAAGAAAATGTATAGTTACTGGTTTTGTGACTCAGAAAGCACAATGAATCTGCCTCTGTTTTGGTGTCTGTATTAGTTTGCTGGTGCTTACGAAAGAAAACCCTGAAGACTAGGTGGCTCAATACAACAGAAGCTTATTGTGTCTTGTTTCATTGTTCTGGAAATTTAAGGTCTGAAATCAAGGTACTAACACAGGCCCTGCTGGCCCTGGAGTGATATTTTCCTGTCTTCCCTACCTTCAGTGGTGGCAGCGTCCTAGGTGTTGATTTAGAAATAGCAGTCCATTCACACAGCCATTCACATCAGTCCATTCACACAGCCCTGTGTGCCTTCACATCATGTTCCTTCCGGGCTTTTCTCCCTTGTCCCTATCTCCCCTTCTGATAAAGACACAAGGCACACTGGTTTACAGTCTACACTAATGGCTTCAGTTTAACTTGATTACCTCTGCAAAGACCTTTGTCCAAATAAGACCCTGTTTTAAAGTTAGGTGTTCAACATGTTTCTTGTGGTATATGCAGTTCAACGCATAGCAGTTCCCACAGCTGACCACTAATTGTATAGCCTTAGAAATTACATAGCTTTTTTGAATCTCAGCTACTTTGCACTCTATAAATTGGAAGTGAAAAGAGATCCTAATTCTTATAGTCATCAGAAAGTCTAAATGAAGCAATGCATAAACAGCTGATAGACTGATTGATAACACATGTGACTGATCTATACTAGGTGTGACTTCTTACTCCACTCAGGTGATGGTCTGGCCTGAGTCAGCCCTGACTCCACAAGTAGAAGGTCTGGGCTGAGTCCTCCTAGGCTCACCAGCTAGGTATCTATTGTAATCAGGGGTTTCAAGGACAACAATTACATAAAGGACACATAATTTATAGTAGTAGTTTATACTAGTCACCCAGAGTCAAATACAAGAAGTGTAGGAAATCTGTCTACACACCAAAGACCTAGAGAAGCCAGCCGAGGGCCTGGATCCCATGGCGATATCCTGTATGAGTTCAGCTGAAAACCTGGGGCCTTTGACAATGCCTCACATGAGTCCAGCTGGAGGCCCAGAGTCCACGACAGTGACTCATGCAAGTCTGGTTAACAAATCTGTGCTGTAAAGGCCCAAAGGTCAGAGGTGAAAGCTAGAAAGTCTATACCAGCAGGGTGAAGGATCTGCACCAGAAGCCTAAGGGTTCTGCACTAGAGCCAAGAAGCAACACTCAAAATAAGGACCAAGGCTCCCCCGAAAGTACCACAGCCATCCTCATGACAGTGAGGTTCCCAAGCTGCTCCAGTGATAACAGCCAAGTTCACGTCAGGGGAGCCAGCACAACAGGCTCCTGCAGGAGAACCAATGGCTCCAAACAACACTTAGGAGAACCTGCAATGCTACTCTTCCTCTCTAGGGCTCCTTTTTGTGATGGCAGCAGTCCTCAGGTGAGCCATCCATGCTCAGAACCATGCTGATTCAGTTCAGCTAGTGTTTAAATAGACTACTAGTTACCAGTTCACTACAGTGTCTCCTGCAAGAGCACAGTGCTGGACACGGCTGGAATTGCATCAGGTTTGCTGAACCCAAATATTGGGAATTGCCATTTTGAAACATACTCACCTAAGTCATCTTTGCCATGATGCCTGCTCAGTGTCTCAAAGCAAAAGATCTCCAAAGAGTACATTGAAGATCGGGCCAGAAAACTTTGAATTAGAAAGCCTGATGTCTCCAAATTGACCACTCCATTTCTTTGAATGTCATGATCCTTTGCTCACTATGTGCAGATCCCCTTTCCTTTACGCTTTTACTCTTCTGCTTCCATTCATTGTCTTGTGTACCTGCAAAACACACTAGGAAGATACCTCCTCCTATCCTTACAAGTCCTCAGTTTGTCTAATTTCTCCTCTTTCTTTCTTTCTTCAGTTTTTTTCCCGGTCATTTTAACATAATTTGAGATCACATCTGCAATATTACACAAAATATATTCCCTTGATATTGTCTTCTCCATCAGTTTCGGTCCAAGAATGCAGGGGCCTTACAATTCTTCTCGCTGAGGGATACTTTATATCTAGCTAAGGTCCTGCACAAAACAGGTGCTAGGACAATTCCATGGATATCTAGTGGGTGGAAATAGTCACAATTTCCACAGACATCTGAGACCATGATAAGCATAAAAGCTCATCCCTAGGAAAAATGAGCAATGACTCTGCTTTCCACTGAGTCCTATTTAAACCAATGTCGTTTGTCAAGGAATTCAATTCATTTCCATAGAAGTTGATAAACACCTCGGCAGCCAGTGCCAGTGTTACATCTGTGTGCTGTGCGTAAACTCACTTATTTTGGGGTTCCAGTTAATAGGATAACTGTCCGTGTTTGGTAAGGCTGCTCTAACAAAAATGCCATAAACTCAGAAACTTATAAATGATAGAAATTTATTTCACACAGTTCAGGAGACTGGAAAATTGAAGACCAAGGGGCTGGCATGGTCAGGTAGTGATGACGGCTATCTTCAGGGGTTCAAACTGCTGACTACCTGCTGTGTCTCCACACCACACTGTGGACATAACAGACAAGCTCCCTGGGGCCTCATCTATAAGAGTATTAATCACATCTATGAGGATTCTGCCTTTGTGACCTGGCCATTTCCCAAAGGCTTTTCCTCTTCCTATCATCAGTATTGAGGATTAGGTTTAGCTAATGAATCTTGGGAAAATAAACAAATGAAGCATCAGCAGCTACCCTTCTCTGCATAAACTCCAAGCATCCCAGCATACTTCACTTAAGTTCTGTGAGTGTAGTACGAGTCTTTTCCTTAAGGAAGGATACTTCCTTCCCTTGAGGGGAGTTATCTGCTGTGTAACATTCAGGTGATCAAGTGAAATGGGTTCTTCAATTCAGGGATGCCGCACCCAGCAGCTCCCTCTCCTAGGGAGATGTCAGCTTGAAGGCTAGAGATGAAATCATGTTTCCTTTGCCTCCTTCAGTGTCTGGTATATCACAGATGCTGATTAATCATTGTAATATCCTATGCATGACAGTTATTGGCTGTGAGAACAAGTGACAAATGATACAAGTGATTGAATTCTAAGATTACCATGGAAGTTCCGGGCCCAATTCAATTCTGTCAATTTTATATTTCTGGGATATGCAGACTTTTGGATCTCACAGGAAAGTATGTGACTTGGCCTGCTGAGGACAAGGGAATCTAATCCTGTTGCATTGTCTTCAAATACCCCATATAGAGAGAAGGAGGAATTCCTCTTTTAAGCCATGTAAAATGTGAGCCACACACCCAGATATTTTGCAAGAAGTAGCTTAAGAGTACTTACTATACAGTGTGATGGAACATCGGGCTGTGATTTATCTTACTTGGTTCAGGGGGTAAATGAAGCATCCTATTAGCATTGCTGGTCCATGTGAATCACAATAAGCTAATTAGAGACAGAACAAAGCACCTACAATACAAATATCCATGCGCAGCAAAGGAAAATGTCAAAGCAAAGTTCGGCTCTGCTGGAAATGGGTTACATTTAGAAGGCATTAGCTCTTGACACCCAGGGCTTGGGTAATTTACAGTTCTTTCAAGTTATTTACTATAAAGTTGCAAGTGACCAACCTTTTACATTTGCATCAGCTTTTTGTTGCCAGCAAAAATATAAAAGGTACATGAACAGGAAATGAGAGAGTTAGTTGGAGTAGTTTGCTGACAGACCAGCAGGCTGAGGTGCCTGCCCCTGAACTGGGAAGGGTAATCACAGCTCTCGGCTCAGGGAACATACTTATCTCTACAACCTTTCCTGCATCAGAAGATTTTTTGAAAAATAAGTTGTGTGTTTTTTTGTTTGTTTGTTTGCTATTTTGGTTTTGTTTGGTTTTGTTTCTCCAGAAATAAAAAGTGAAGCAGCTGAATCTGGGAGTTGTGAATCTTAATTATCCTCTCTGGTGTTTTCGACAGAAACTTAAAATTGATTTTCACATTTTTCTTCTGAGTTTGAGTTAACATTTTAATCTGCATGCCTTCTGTGCGGACTTGCAGGTGGTTTTGATGACAAGGACATGAAGAATTAGCCAACCACCTTGGAGATATTTATTATCAACTGAGCAGGCCTGGCCTCGATGAGAGGCACCCACAGGTCACTTGGCCTCTGTGGAGGGGAAGGACATTCACCTCCCACTCACCTGAATAGGGATGAACATAAGAGTCATGTTGGACAGGCAGTGGACCTCTGAACTTTTGCTTTAAACTATGAAACTGTCCCCCGAGATGCTGACTTATTAGCTCCAGGGATTGACAGAACAGTAAAAGAGTCCATATACTTCTGTAATATTGATTGGACTGCCATTCCTCTTTTTTCTGCCGCTCAAAATATGGATTTTCCTGACACTGGCCTTAACTTGAATTAAACATTTAAAATACGCCCAATACCCCATTGGGCTTCCCCACCTGAGCATTTAACTTTAGTACAGCACATGCACTACGATGAGATTCGTCAGTGAGTGGAAATACGATGGCCCACGCGTACACAGTTCTTCATTAGTCTCAGGGGCACTAGCGTGCGAAAGGATTGCTAGTGGCAGAGTAAGCAGGAAAAAGCCAGAGGAGCCAGGAAAAAGAGGGAAATGTCCCCATGTGACCTTGAGCAAGTAATTTTGTTGCTATGTGCCTCATCTGACTCCTCCATAAATGGGGTGAACACCCACGGGAGAAGGGTTATAATTGGCAGAATGTGAGACCAGACCAGGCAGGTTTGGTGGTGAATCTGAGATGAAGCTTGGCATCCAGCTGAGTCATTAGGTTGCAAGTAGCAAGCCAGCAACCTTGAACTCAGGAAGGTACCATGTCTGAGAGGGACCTGATACCTGGAGACCACCAAGCAATTCATTGCGTAAGGCCCCAGAGGTGAGCGGGAGCCTTGTGACATGGGGCCAGACAGAGCTGCTGTCTGGGTCGCTAAAGAAGCTGCAGCCTGACAGCTGGAAAGAAGAAAGAAACAAGCAGGACGGTAGTGCAGGCCTTGCTTTTAGGGTCTTTCTGCCCTATCAGATCAAAACCAGAAGAAACTGAGTCTCAACTGTGGCATGAAGGTACCACTAATGACGTTAATAATTGCCAGCATTCATTGTGTACTTCTTCCACACCAGCATTTGGAGGGCAGGGATACTGGGGATTAACTTCAGGGAACTGAGCAGGATGCGGTGGCACAGTCCTGTAATCCCAGCACTTGGGAGGCTGAGACAGGATTGCCACAAGTTTGAGGCCAGCCTGGACTACACAGTGAGTTCAAGGCCAGCCTGAACTACATAGCAAAACCCAGTTTCAAAAAGTAAATAAAATTTTTTTAAAACCCAGGAAATTCATACTGAACAACATCCCAAGCATTTTTTTTAAAAAAATATATATTTATTTATTGTTTAGTGACAGGGTCTCTTAACTAAATTGTCTAGGCTAGCTTGAACTTAGAATTTTCTCAATTAAACCTTCTAGAGTGCTGGGATTGCAGGCAAGTAGTATTATATGTTTCACGTCAGCATTTTACACAGTACTTGAGTCATTTTGCCTTGTTAATTTTAAATTTCAAAATAGCCTTATATGGCAGAATCCATAGTGATTCCCATTTTATAGATGAGAAAATTGATGTTAGAGAACAAGATGCACTTTAACCAAGGTCACAGGAGTTGTCATTTTGGAGCAAGACCTTGCAGCCAAGTCATTTTTTATTCCAAAGACTCTGGTTTTATCTTAACTATTATGCCATGCTCCTGAATCTATGGAACTTCAGTTTCTTTGAAACACAACAAAATTCCCTGAGTCCCATTGTTAAACCAGACCTTTAGATAGATAGAGAAGTCAGAGAGATGAACAAGTGCAGACTCTTACCTGGGGAATTCTAAATAAAACAGAGATGTGCAGACATAATTGGCAGTGCGGCAAGAGAGTGCAGGGAAGAAGGGAAGCATGGGTCTTGGAGGAGCACCAGGAGGCAGTGCCATCTCACCTCATGAAGCCAGAGCAGGACCATTACTATAATGTGTTTTGAGGCTTGAGTAGGAATTCTTGTATTTGTTATAGAGAATTATCTGATAAGTGACCAAGAGAGCTAGGATGGCTTTTTCATTTCCAGACTGACCTCAAAGTCACAGTCCTTCCTCAACCTCCCAAGTAACTTGGATTAGAGACACATACCATTGGGTCCAGCAGCATGGCTCACTTTTTGGCACAAGAACAATGAGTGACCATAAAAATTGCTTCTTACCCTCTCAACTGGGAAGCTTGCAAGCCTTTCTGCTTCCACCCAGGTTGCTATTTGCAGCTAAACTAAACAGTTCAGCTTGTTTGGGTGTGTTCTCTTTCTTAGTTTCCAAATTAAAATCATGCTCATTCATTGCCAACTGGCTTGCTGTGGTTCAGCCTTTCACTAGCAATTCCAAAGCAGGGCTTCTTTCTGCTTGAAGTAACCTTTTTCAAGCAGGTATAGAGCTACCAGGTAAACATGACACATTTTCTTACATTACTTCTACTCAAAAATTAGTTTAGTACTAAAAGATATTTAGAGACTCTTGCAAATTGCAAAATTTACATAGCAAAAATGAAAAGCTTCACCTTCTGAGAGATGTCACAGTTGGCATGAGCCACTGTTTGGCATAGCAATTCCTTCTCCCCCATTAGGAGGTAAGGAAATTGCAGCATGGGTCTCTGATGCAGAGTTCCTGTTTCTAGCCAGGATAACACTCGGACACATGCTCCACCTATGGAAAGACCCAGGGTCCATCCCCGCCTGTGCAGTTGAGTGGTATCTGCATGTTCCTAAAGTCAAGCATCAAGATCATTCCTCACACATCACCCACAGTGGCTGAGATCTTACAGTGGTTTAATGTCTTTCCTGAAATTAAACTAATAGGAGACATAGCTATAAGAAACTCACGATAGGCCATGTTAAGTCATAAAACTGTAATGCCGAAAAAGCAGAGCAGCAAGAAATCACTGGTGATGTGACGGCAGCAACATAAATATCTGCTAGGTTTTTAATTAACTGCCTCTAAATAATGAAAATGAGCAAATTAGGTTCACTTACAGTTGCAAAACACCAGTGTAATGTGAGTATTTCTGTTGACAAATAGCACAGAGCTTTTGATGGAGCAGTGTAAATCAGGCAGTGCTCTTTCTAGCACTTTCTGGCAACCACAAACGATTTAGCCTGTGTCTACTCATCCCTGGTGAACAAGCATCAGGGGTTATTTTTGCCCTGGGCCTGTGAAAAGGGAAAGTGTAAGAAAACATTGAGGCACAGAAGCTTCTACTTATCTCTGAATTCCTGAAATATTTGTTATCCTATTGCCAAGAGGACAGTTGTAATTAAGAGATAGACTCCAAAATCAAGGAAATCTGACATTTGGGTCTATGATTTCTTTGTGGGCACTGGACAAGTTTCTTAACCTCTCCATCTTCCATCTCTTCATTTGAATAATAGAAAATTTGCTACTTACGGAAGGGTTGCACCAAAGCCATCAGTGTAGCACTCAAGAACTATTTATATCTTGATCCTGATATTAGAAAGGAAGAATTAAATATTCCATTATCAGTATGATGTTAACTTTAGTTTTCTCTTACATGCTTTTTATCAATTTGAATAAGTTCCCATTATTGCTAGTTTACCAGATTATATTACAAATAGGTAATAATTGTTTTCCCTTTCAATTCTTTTTCAATTTTTTTGACCCACGATTTAAGATGTGTGTTGTTTAATTTCCAAATATCTGAAGATTCTCTATATCTTCTCATATTGAATTTTGACCTCTGGTTTATTTCCATTACTATAAGAGAATGTAGTCTGTATATTTTCAACCTTGCAAATTGGAATTTGTTTTATGACTCAGCTTACAGTCTTTATGAACATGTGAAGTTAAAATGAATGAGTATTCTATAGTTGAATGTATTGTTATATCTATATCCGTATCTATGTGTGTCTATAACAATATGATTGAAAGTACCATTTACATTATCTATAACTTTATTGATTTTTGTCTAGTTCTATTACTTACAAAATAATGGCGCTAAAACTATCCTATTATGATTGTGGAATTGTCTATTTCTCCTTTTAACTTTGCCGGTTTTTGCTTTGTGTGCTTAGAGCATACAAATAACAGCTTATTTTATGCATCTTTAGATAATTCAAATACCTGAGCTATTGTGGGCATGACCTCTTGTCTTTTTCCTTAAGAAAATGTCCTTTTTTCTGGCTCTTAACATTAATTAAATTTGGATTGTACTCTGGGCAGTTTCAATGCTATATTGAGAAGATTGTAGATTGCTATATTCCTTTAAAAATTGTTAGTATTTTCTTTCAATGAATCACTAATTTCTTAAACTCAAACTGTCTCTTGTTTGTGGTGACATCCACTTGAGACCATAGCTCAAAGGACATATGATGTACCTCCCACCTACAGAGTTCTGAAGTCAGTTAGAAGCTTGGATGGAGTTTAAATGCAGAATTATAACTCTCCCCCCCCGCTGCCTCCCCCTCTCCCAGAACCTGCTCTGATTGTCTAGCAATTTCACCTGCAAAGCTAAAAGGACAGCAGGCTTCCTATCAAAGTTTTAGCCACCCTGAATCACAGAATTAGAGCTGACCTCAGGACAAAGATCAAATCAGAAAACATCCATTTCTAGTCATATCCTGCAAGTTTAAGTTTCCTTCCAGATTCTATTTTTAATCACTCTCCAGAGCCCATAGGCATTGGGGGGAAGGATGGGTATTTTTCCAGGTTTATGGTTCTATGGGGAAGGTCCCTATGTTAGGAATTTAATTATCCAAAAGACATGGTACTTTTATACAATGGAGTACTACTCAGCTATAAAGAATGATCACACTGAGATTTTTATAAGTAAATGGATGCAACTTGAGACCATACTCATAAGTGAAATGAATCAAACTCTCATGTGTAAATACCGTATAGTCTCCCTAGTGTAAGAAATGGTAAAGACTACATAAGATACAAAATCCTCAGTAAGTACTATGAAAGAGTAAGAATCTGCTCAAAGGTGGGGGATAATATTTCAGGGAAAAGGAGTAAAAAAAAAGGAAAGGAAAAGAAAAAATATCTATAGGATAGCTAAGATGATTGTGTTACAAATTCTATTAGTTCTTGTAACAAAACAGTTAACATTCATAGGATTGGAACAATTTTGCATGTTTGTGTCTGTATCTGAGGAACTCTTTTGAAGATCACTATGTAAAATAACAACCTTAGTTATGTTCCTACCAGCTTGTTTTGAAGGTCTATATAATCATTGTTTTAGGCTTTTTGCTGTTGTTATTTATTTGGTTTTTTGTTTCTTGTTTTTTCTAGTAATTGTTTTGTTTTGGTTTTCCCTCTAATGCAAAAAGGATAGGTATACATGTAGAGTCTTATGTATGCCTAGAACTTCTCCAAAACACTTTATAAGAATCGATTGTATTATATGTGATGATATGAATAGCTACTTTGAAGAAAAAGATACATTATGGTATCCATTACTGATTTCCTATCATCATGCTGTGAAATCCAGTAACGCTTTTATTCTTTGTTCAGAGTGGTTTTAGTCTATTTTGTATTATTTAATTTCAATATACAGGAAGGTATGGACAGCTATTTTGAAGAGAACAAGAAACATTATGGTAGCCATTGTTGATTTTCCTATTGGCTGGTTTTGAAGGCCTGTAATGCCTTCATCACTCTGTTCTGATCAGTTTTGTACTATTTTGTTTTGTATGAATTCATTGTGTGTGAAGAGATAGACAACTATTTAGAAGAAAACAAGAGACATTGTGGTAGCCAGTGATGATCTCCTGTTGTTTTGTTTTGACATCGGTGTCACTTACATTGTTTTCTTCTGATCTGCTTTGTTGTTTTGTTTTACCCTCTTTAAAGTATATTTTTTAAAAAGGAATTTACTTATCCAAATCAAAGAATTTCCCGGGATGTTTACTTGCTTCTAGCCCCCATTTCTTTTAAACATGCATAGTGAATGACATTTTGTGTGAATTTGAATTATTCTAGTTAGAAATAATGCAGTCAAATTTTTGATAGAATATGATTTAATACGCAATATGTACATAGCTCATATGATTATTTTATTATTAAAAATCTTAATATAATGTTATTATCTTATTTTAGAGTAATAAAATTTTATTTATAAATATTTACCTAGTTTCAATTCTAGTAGCTGAGTTATCAACTAGAATCCTGTTGCCAAAAGACTTCCATCTTCACTGATAGTAAAAATCACTTCTCCACACATATATCTGATTTCTCCAGTGACTAATATGTCACTTTAATATTAAATGTTATTAACATTTTAAAATATTTTTTGAATCCTACAATAACACCATCCAAGCAACCATTAAGAAGCACGGCTAATTCAAAGCCTGACAATCAGCAGTGTGAGAACCGAAGTTAAATGTGACTGCTGTCTGAGGAGAGTCAAACAAGCTGTTATTTTAAGAGGGAGAATTACTCTAAATGTTAAGAATAATGCCAAAAAATAAAAACCAGCATTCAAGTAGGATAGCTCTATAATTGTGGGGTTCATCCTCTCTGCTCTTTACTTCTATGGGAAATTAGCCTTTAATGATGTATACTATTAATTACATAGAGCATCACTGTCTAACAAAAACATAATTCACATCATGTACATGTGTGTTTTCTAGTAACAACACTGTAAAGTTAAAAATTTAGTAAAATTAGTTTTAGTAAGATACTAACTCCAAATACCCAACATTATCACTACATGTTACCCAATAAAATTCATGAAAAATATTCCATCCCATTCCATTCTGAAACTCTAGCAAATATTGTGTGTATTTTATACTTATAAGACACATAAACTCTAAGTTTTTATCAGAAATACTTGATTTTTAGTCATATTTTAAATAATTTATAGTTTAAAAACAATTGATTCACATGTCCAAATATATTAAAAATGGAATGTAATACCTGTTCTTAAGTTTAAATTGAAAGAATAAAAATTAAATAAAATTTAAAATCAAGCTTCTTGGCCACATCAGGCACATTTAAACTATTCAAGAGCCACATTGTGATTGGCAGCTTCTACCCTAGAATACAGATACAGAATATTCAACAAGTATCCTTGAAGGAAAACTCTCCCTGTGCCCTTCTGAGTCCCTGAAGACAATACAGAATGAAGTAGAGGACAAAAAATAATGGTATTTTTAAAAAAAAGATAAGACAAAGTCTTGATCTAAATTCTACCTGGTTCAGTGCAGAGGCTCTCTGTCAACCTCCGTTTAGACATGGAGAAAAAGTACACAGGAAGACAGTCCAAAGGTTTCATCCCCGCTGCATGATTCTGATTCATTCTACATGAATCCTAAGTCTGCCTCTGCTTAAGTGGGAAGGTTACAATATTCAGCCCCAATATCATCTGAACTCATTGGCCCTTAGTAGTTTCAAAGGTCCTTATCACTTGATCATAGGCATAGCTTCTATTTCTAAAATCCAGCTGTAATCCTCAGAAGAGCAAGAATAGAGTTACAGGGTTCTGGGACCCTCAGTACCCTCCAGAAGCCCCTCCCTCGATACTTGAAAACTGTTTGTGGATGGAGCTGCATAACAGGAATATAGGACCATTATATTTGCCTGGGACTGGTCACTCCCCAGGGTGTTTCAAGATCCATTGTTTTCCTAAAGGGCAAATAATCCTTGAGGAAGATAGGCTCTAGGAAATGGTCCTGCAGCAGGTGTGGATTCATGGTGACCCAAGAGCTGTGGACAAACAAGAGTCCCTTCACTTTTTTTCCCACTGATTTATTTATCTCCATTTTGTAATTGGGTCCTGGACTGTAATTTTTTTCAAAACACAGGGCTTAAAACATATTTACCAGACCAACGTTGCCATCACAAGTTCAGTCACTGTCTTATTCAGTGTGGTTTCACAGTTTCCCTTCCTCCTCATATTTAACTACATCTGACCAGACTTGCAGGCTCCTCAGGCCCTGGCAGTGAAGGAGCAGGAGTTTAAGAAACAGAAGGATAGGCAAGGGAAAACAGTGAGCCAGAAGAAGAATTTGTCTGTTCTGGTTCATTGCTAGATAGCTTCCTCATAAAACTGTTAAGAGAACTAAATTAGACACTTCTACACAGTCACTGAACCTAGTTCCTGCCATAGCAAATTCTCAGTTTGAAAAAAAAATCATGTTCTGGTTGTAATCAAGAAGAGAAAGTTATTCCTATTAAACAGATGGAGAAATAGAGGTCTTCAGAGGTTCTTTTTCAAGACTGCCAAGATGAGAAGTCAGAATTTGAGTCTACATTTACCTGACTTTGGGATACTGACCCATATCATCTGCAATGGCTTAAAATAGAAGCACTGAAATGCCACCATAGAGAAGGGCATGACCAATGACCATGGAAAGGGTTTGTCTCAGAGGAGTTGATTAGAATGAAGTCCTTCTTTTCTGTGGTCACAGGATTGCTATACGGTGGCTATGGGACAGCAAACAACTGAATCTGGAAATATTAAGAGGGTAGGTTAATTTGTCATCACCTCTGCCGTCACAACATCCAGAAAAGACATGTATTGCAGCCTTAGCAGCATGTCACTGCACTGAATATTTGCTCGTCTACCTCCTCTTGTCTGCAAAGACAGAGCTGGTTTCATCTACTAAGTCCCCCAGACTCCAACCAGGTAGGTCAGTGTATCTAGAGGTACAGGGTGCCATCATTGTGTTCTGGAGCCGCTGGACACCAGGGAGACCAAAGGGCCACTTAACATTTGCTCAAGCTCTGCTTGACCCAATTAGGAGCAGCTAAGCCACAAGAACCTCTCCACATCCCCCAGCATGTATAAGAATTGTTACATCGTGTATTAACTCAACAAATATTGCCATAGAGGAAAAACACTTTGTCTATTTTTTTCAGAAACTTTTAACTGTACAATGTTAATATTCCAAAAAGGAGAGGCTCTTGATCTCAGTCACAAAGCTTTCAGAAAATGACTTTTTAAATAAAGATATATGTCTTAATTTTCTCAATTCTAAGTAGACAGAAAGTGACAATTGCTGACACTCACTCCCTCTTTGGTTTCTAATAGGAATGAAAGTAAGGCGACAATATATGTAGAGCTCTTGCTGCCTGAAGACAGGATTTATTCTAGCTGTAATAATAAGCTAACAGACCTTGATGCTTCCCAAAGCTGCTCTGCATTGAGTGTGTCACTGTAGCCTCATGGTACTTTCAGGATTAGGCCTGATTAATATTCCCCGCTGTAATAAAAGGGAATTTGGGAACAACTCAAGATTGTATAGCTGAGAGGAACCAAGATGACATTCAAAGCAAGGCCGTCCTGGCCAGGGACCCCTCAGAACTGTGAGAGGTGCTCAAAGAGATAATCCAGTGAAACTTTTTATTTTCCACTCTTAAAGATTTTAACCTGGGGTGGGTTTCAATACTCGTATTTTTTAACTATAGATTCATACATTCAGTCCTACTTTGATATTTGGGGCATGAATACCTGTTGGTGAGATGAGCATGTGTCCTGTCCCACTTTATTATACTTGAAGCAACCAACGATGTTATAAGAGATGAACAGCACACATGAAAACCATCGTTGGACCAATCCTCTGGTGCTGTGGTCATTGTTGACATCTGCCAAGTGTGTACTAGGGAGGACAAGATGTGCAGCTGAAAGCTGTCAATGTCCAGCTGGAGGGACCTCCCTAATCCAGAGGAGAAAGCATCACAAGGCCTATCTTTTCCCTTAAACTTGGGAGCTTGGGCCAGACCAGGGAATGGATCCAAGAAGACTAACATCCTGCTTGTAGTGCAGAGTTACTGAAGGGTACTGTCTGGGGTCAGATGGTTTTTGGTGACATAGACTGGTCTGCTATGGCAGGATATTTCCCACCCCTGCCTCTTGCCTGGTAAAGGCTATCAGCCAACCCCAGTCCCTGAGATGAGAAAGAACAGCCAAACAAAAATATTCCCTGCACGATACTTCTCCATGGAGCACTACTGACCCTGAATGAGAATATGCAAAATACAGTATATTACCTCTGGCCAATGACATTCGGGAAAAATATGAGTGTGACGTACAGCTTATAGGTAAAATTGCTTCAAGAAACCAGAGTACTTTTGATTGACACATGTGACAGACACACTCAACATATTTCTAATAGTGAAATGATTTCCACGTTCAGCTTCTTCAGTTCTCAAACAAAAGCTGGGAGTTTGTCACAGTGTGTGACTTTATTCAACATAATGACATTGATGAGCTAATAATTCTGTAACACTCATTCTATGCCAGGCGCTAAGTGTATTGTATATATCAATTGAGTCAATCTTCCCAACTTTGTGAGATAATTATTTATCAGGAACCCAGCCAAGAGCTCCGATTGTCTGGCTTAAGAACATGAGAAAAATAAAAAACAGAGACAAGTATAGTATTGTATCAATGTCTCTGGTTCGGACTCCCTCCGCTCCCAAAGCAGCTATTATTTATTAGGTGTGTACAGAGGTATATGGGGCTAGTAAAGAATTACAGTTCATCAGAAGACTCAGACTCAAGAGGGTGCAAATGATCATATATTAAGAAGGACCTTGTCCTGGAGTATAGTCCTAGGATGACTCAAGAGGGCATAGATGATCATAGGCTTAGAAGAGTCAATGGGAAATCTCAGATGGGTTGTACCAATAATCCCAAACCTTCCTTTTATCCCATAGGGAAATATATAAAATTAACCATTGTGAATTTGAGGTCCCCAGCAACTATTATTACCGTCATCCCAGTTTACAGATGACCAAACAGGCACAGAGTACTAAGTGACTTGCCCAAAGTCACGTAATTAACCACAGAGCTAGGATTCCAACCCAGCCTGTTTGACCCCAGATTTTGGTGACGATGTGGAAACAAAGCTTCCCACTCCAGCACTGTATGACATGGATATAAAAGTTCACCTCAGTATACCTGCATTAAATACCCCAGCTGTGAGATACAAAGCAGACTGGGTTGATCTAAGAATAGGAGTTATCCACAGAGTAATGGTCATGCTTTGAGTATCAGGAATAGGGTAAGGCATTATAAGCTTAAGATATGATTGGTAAATTATAAGAATAGTGGGGCCTAAGATTTTTGGTCTCATGATCTCTTCACCCTCTTAAACATTAAGCAAGACCCTCAAGAGCTTTCCTTCATGTGGGTTCCTTATCAACAGTTACCATGTTGCAAATTGAAACTGAGAAACATTGAAATTTATATTAATTCATTTAAAAATAAGATTCATAAACTTACTACATAGTAACATAAATTAAAAAAATTTTTCAAACCAAGATAAAATAGTAAGAAGAAAGGTACTGCTAATATTTTTGCACTATATTTGTCCTTGTCGATCTGAAATGGAGATTTCCTATGTCACCCAGGATAATCTCAGACTTCTGGGCTCAAGTGATCTCCTGCTAGGACTACAAACCCAAACTACTGCACTGGGTCTTGCAGTCTCTAGTTTAATAGAAGATAATTAGGTCCTTATATCTGCTTCTACCTTCAATTTGTTGCGACAAGTTGTTTATGATAAGACATGAAGAAAATATGACCTCGACCAGCTATGTAGTTAGAAAAGGAAGTATTTTAATGATCTTTTCTGTTAATGATAGATTTTCTTCTGTTAACTATACCAGAACTCCTCAAGGAAGTTTCTTAAAAGCTAGATACAATAAAGAGTCTAAAGTTACATTGATGTATACTCTGTGTCTCAGTCTATCCGGGCTACTATAACAAAATACCATAAACTGTGTACCTTTAAAAAATAGAGCTATATTTCTCAATATTTCACTATTCTACTCTTTAGCTTTATTTATGTAACCTTCGAAGTCCAAGGTCAAAGTGCTGCAAGATTTAGTGTCTATCAAAGCCCCATTTCCTCAAAGATGTACCTTTGCCCTGTAACTTTTCAGGCAGAGAGGGCAAGGGCCTTTCTTTTATAAGGCATGGTATTAATCAGCTTTCATGGCTATACCAAAACACCTAGCAATCACAGTTTTAAAAGGAAAGGTTTATTTGGGCTCATAGTTTGAGAGGTTTCCATCCATAATCACTTGCTTTGCTACTTCCAGGCTTGTGATCATCATGTGGGAGCACGTGGTGGAGGAGAGCTGCCTATGCTATGGTGGCAAGGAAACGAGAAGGGAGAGCACGGGCCAGCATGTTTGCTCCTCCTCCTATTTTGCTCCATCTGGGCTTCTGTAGTACTGGATCTGCTGTCCATATTCATGGCAGGTGCCCTCACTCAGTTTGCTGTCCGGCACGCCCTTCATCTCTCAAAAGACGCCCCCGGATGCATCCAGAAGTGTACTAACCTTCTAGTCATAACCTAATCTAATCAAGTGGACAAGCAAGATGAGGATTCTGCTCCCACAAACTAATCAAACCCCAGAGAACCCCACCTCCTATTACTATCACCTTGGTGTTTAGGTTCTCAGCATATGAATTTGAAGAAATGTAAACATGCAGTCCATTGCACATGGTCACATTACAAACCATTGGTCTATCTTGCACTTGGAATCTTTTATCTATATGTGACTGCATAATGTTTCATTGCTCAGTGCGTATATATATTAGCTCGCTGTTAAGTATATCATTTAAAATTTGCCACATCACTGGGAAACTGAAGCAGAAGAGTCACAAGTTTGAACCCAACCTGGGAAACTTAGTGACTTAGCAAGATCATGTCTCAAAATAAAGAATATGAAAAGGACTGTGGATGTAGCTCAGAATGATGACCTGAGTCTAATCAGTACTGAAAAAAAGTTGACTTATTATACAATATCAAAAAATCACATTCATTATACAATATCAAAAAATCAGTATCATTAGCCATTTTATCAAGAAAGGATTAAAATATTGATAAACTGTTAAATTCATTGGGGCATATACAAGTTTTCCAAAATCAAAAGCTGGGATTTTATTATTGGCAGCAAATACTCAGTTCCTTCTTGAAGTGGCAGGCTCACACTCAAAGTCTGTATAAACATATTTGCCTGTCAATCATCCCTTCAAGTCAAAAATAACAGTCCATGAAGAGTTTCTGGTTTAGCTTACTACTAACTTAATTCAGAAAAGTGCTTTTCCTGGAACATAATGGCATGATTTGCCACAGGAGGTAGAATATTAAAAAGACGTGACCTCAAATGTTGGAATTTACAAAACTGATACTATTACCACATCATTCTTAAGTGACACTGGCCTTCTAAAACAACTAAGTATGTTGTAGTGAAGAATTCAGTTAGATGCTGCTCAGTTACTGACACTTATTTGCCTTTTCTAGTATATAATCGGTGCAAATGTTATCACAGTGAACAAAGTCAAATCACATAGTGTAATGGGACAGTCATGTTGACTTTGGGAGTTATTCTTGTAGAGAAGGCTTGACCTAAAATATTCTACTTAATCTCTCTGAGACTATGGTTTTCCCCTCTAAAAAATAGAATCAGTTCAATATTTTTGTTCAAGGATTTTCAAGAGTAGAAACATAAATATATTCTGAAAATCAATTTAAAGACATTGTCCCCAAATCTTATGTGAGGTCTGAAGAGGCAACAACAGTGCCTCTGTCTGAGGCTGCAGTCTGAGGAGCTGTGATCCTGCTGAGGAGACGGTAGACCAGGGAGACAGACAGACCACTGAAGGGTTGGAGCGTTGTGCCCGTCTAGGCACTGTGGGGCTCCTCTTCCAGTCTGGCCCTCGAGGGCTCTTAGTGAAGCTGAGTTCAGCCACCTTAGGCAACAGTGAGGGCAAGACGATGCCCAGAGGCCCAGCAGCCTCATTTCCTCTCTGGGCCCATTGCTATCCTGACAGATGTGCTCACCTCCCTTTGTCTCACACTCAAGTCCTGGCACGCCAACTCACGTCTGAGAAACTGTGCTGGAAAACAAACTTTGGATGGTGATATCCAGAAACTTCAGACTTGTTTTTCTTTTTTTAAATAATTTTTAAATGTGTCATCCTCCCACTGCTATGCTTCGTTAGTAATAACAAATTATAGTGACAACTCTCACAAAAAATCAAGACAGCCTGAAGTTTTAAATATTCTTCCCAGGACTCCATTCTGTGACCTCTCCTCCTTTTTTTCTCTCAACTTGCGGTGTTTTAAATTTTCTGCTTGATGTAGTTCTTTTCTTTTTTTTTTAAATAATTTTACTTAAAGAGAAAAACAAAACAAAACAAAACAAAACAAAACAAAACAAACAGAATAAAGGGTAGCAACAATACAGTATTCAAGGAAAAAAGGAAAAGAACAACAACAAAAAAACCTAAAAAAATTATTGCTTGACAAATTACATACTGACTTCTTGGAAATAGTTGTTCAATTTACAAAGTTAAAACATGTAAAGTAGACATTCAAACAGTGAGACTGTCAAGAGTTCTGCTCCACAATCTGACAAAAACAGCGATATGGTCATCCATCTTACCCATGCAAATATACATGCAATTATATCGAAAGGGTAAAATTAAACACAATAAAACAGAACAAAGCGGATCACAAGAAAGCAATGTAAGAGATATAAATTTCAAAACTAGACAATTGGAGATATTCACTCTCTATCATATTGACTTTTGTTTTGGTCCAAATAGTTGTCCATATTGTCACATACAGGGAATTCACATGAAACAACCTTGTGTGGAATTGATCTGAGCAGGATGAGGAGGGCATTTCAAGTCTTCAAGACCAGACATTAGGGAAGCCAAGAATGACTGTCATAGTGTCTCTCATTCTCCTCAAAACAGCTGTCCATACCTTAATGTGTGTTGCACTTAAACAAGGCAAAGCAAGCTAATATCACTTTGAACAAAAAGTGATAGTTTTGCTGGACTTCACATCATGACATTATGGAATCAGCACTGGGTATTGTAATGTCTCTTTTTCTTCAAAGTAGTTGTTCATTTCAACATGTGTTATATAGTTGGTTCTCGTAAATTGTTTATAAGCTCTACACCTGCATGAGTCTCTACACATATATCTATCATTTCTATATTAGCAGGAAAAACAAAACAAAGCAAGAGAAAACAAAACAATTCCTAGAAAAGCATGAGGCAGAAAAGTCACATAAAACCACAATACAAGGTGATCTACAGTGGTTACCATGGTGTCTCAGCAGTGTATAACAACATTAATAAAAACAAAGCATTGGAGATATTATAAGACTTCAAAAGCAAGTAATAATCAAACCAGAATGGGTATCTTAGTGAATCTTGTCATCTTCAGTGTAGTTGCCTGTACACTTAGACTTGATGCTATCCATCACAACAGATTTAAATAAAATCAGTCAATACAAAGTAGCAATCTAACAAACCAGATTCAAATAAGATCAGTCATAATAAGACAGTGTAAGTTATAAAGGGCTTCAGATTAAGTTGATAGGAAAATTAGGGA
>PVJX010027877.1:0-24424 GCA_004027295.1 Dolichotis patagonum
AATTGTTTAATTCTGAATGGGTAGTATCATATTCTAGAATTGTGTAATACATTAGGGAACTATTAATAGAGGAGAATATTTAACTTCATACAAAATTTCTGTTAGTAAATGACATCCAATTAAATTTTCCTTTCCATTCTTTATGTGATGAGTCTAATTTTCATATTTTTCAAAACTGTTTTCCTTCCTATGTTTGTATGTCTTTGCAAAAGTATTCATTTTATTGGAATTAACTGGTTTGATAGGTGCAAAAACTATTACTAATACATTCAATTAAATGTTCTAGGGAATTTCACCTTGGGTAGAGTCCTTCATCACAGAAGATAAGCACGGTAAGAAATACAGTCTTAAGCTAAACATGAGATTGACTTCAGATGTTAACCTTCCCTTCGCATGTATTTTATGCCCACCATTTCTATTTCTCCTATTGGTGGTGCATCAAGCTTAATGAGGTACTGGTTAAGGAATTCTGTGTTTCCTCTCAGATGAAGAAGCATGCAGTGTGCCTCATTAGCATCACATTCTAAATATAACAAGGCTGCTTACTCTCAGGGATTACTGATGAACCAATACACTAACAATTTTATTAGGTTCAGGGAATAAACTTTAAAAGATCATGCAATCAATCTGACAAAACAGTTTAACAGTCCACAGTTTTTAATAACTTGATGGATTTAGCTCAACAATAAACTTAGAGTACTACCCAAACTTATTAGAAAAAATCTAAAGAAATTGTATTCAAACCAAGACTATATTTTCAAATTGGCCATAAATTTATGAAATTTGTCATATTATGAGTGCATCTGTGTGGAAAATAATGATAGCTGCTTTCTTTCCTATTATTTACAAGATATTTAAAATACAATAGAATAACAAAAATTAAATTCTACTTCCAGTAATTTGCATTGCAGAGGAAGTGAAAATTGTTACTTGCTGTGCAGATTCAAGTAGTTACCAAAAAGACTAATGAAGATATAAATAATTTTCAGTGACCTAATGTTCATAAATAACAGAGAATTTAATAAGAATATGTAGTCATATATATATAAAACATAATTTTTATATATTTAAGTTCTTTATTGCACATCTGTTTATACATATACAAAAACCTTATTTTTTGTCATAAAAAGAAAGTTGACAATAAGTATAGACTGTAGTTTATTGAATTATTAATAGCAAACTATAGGTAATAGATAAACCATATAAATATCCTTTTATACTACTGTTTATGCACTGATATAAAAGTTGTATTTGAAGATATTATTTATTTGTTTGTATTTGATTCATTTAAAAAGAGATAATATATAATTATTCTATGATATGCTTTGTTTTTTATTAATTTTACTTTGGGAAAAATCAAATTATATCTATAGCATTAATGAAAGGAAACAAACTTATAATAGAAAACTATATTGGGTACATTTTAAAGATGTTTGATGCTTAAGGCAATTTTGATTTTAAAATATCTTATTTCAGACTTCTATGGAAGATATTTTATTTATTCAGTATTATTAAATACAATTATCACAGACCATAAGACTTTTCAGTTTTTCAGCATTGAGATGACTCTAACAAGAGAAGTTGCAAAATAAGTGGATAAATTTTTCCATAAAAATAATATATTCATATCTTTGGAGCTAGAGTTTGGTACTTACACTTCATAATGAAAAAGGAGAGCAAAGATCCTTACATCCTTACGTTTTGCAACCTAAACTGGATAGTAGGTGAGAATGTAGAGATGACATACATCGGAATTTAGTGTTCTCAGCTTTGAAAATAAAATCCTTAGGATAAGTACAGATGTATTAGTGCCATAGGTATTAGATGTGACACATTACAAAATTGGCTAAAGTTTTAGTGCCTGCCATGAAAAATTGGTATTTTGGAGCCCATGAATCTGGGATGAATTTATGACACATTTGATGAATTGAACTTGGCAGATGTGAGAGTTCTGATTCTGAGCCTCCAGGAAATATTCTTGTTTCCATTTGTCCATTAGATGCCTGTGGCTATCACATGAACAGAGTAAAGCTCACCCCCACAAGGATGCTAGCTCAGGTGGAGAACTGCATGTCCCAACTAATACTCTGCCCCTGATCATTTGATAATGTTATGCAGTTGAATTCTAAGTACTAGAGAAGATTGATCATGGTTGTTGTGCTATAGCCAAGAGCAATGCGATGATGAATGTATGTTAAGATTTCTGCAAAATCAATTGTTATGGTTTGTGTCTGGGTGGGCCTCCAAGCCTCATGTAATCATGGAGGTGGCTGAATCTAGTGTTTGTGATTGGTTTGTCGTCCAGCACTGGGATTGGCAGTGTGAGTACTGCACCCACCCGGGGGTGGAACCATCATACAACATAAGGGAGGGAAGAAGGTGTGTTTTTTGGTCTTTTGTCCTTTTTGCTTTTGCTTTTTGCAGCCCTCATGAATGATTGCTCCTCAGCCACACCACCTTGCTTTGGAGTCAGCTAAATATGTATTGAAACCTCCAAAACTGCAAGCTAAATGAACCTTTCTTTCCCTAATTTTGGGGCTAGCTATTTTGTCTCAGCAATGAGAGAAAAGTAACTAAGACAGAAATATATGCATGTCTTTAAAATATGGTGTAGATGGAAGTAGAGATGTTGTATCTCAGACATCTGTTAGATGACGCTAAAATGCTATCTTGAATGGCAGCATGCTCAGAAACTCACACCAAAAACTTATCATATTGAGCATCATCTGACTTTCAAAATTTTACCATTTCTGGTACCTCATTGTCATTTTTCACTTGTCATTGTCTTTCTTTCTTTCTTTCTTTCTTTCTTTCTTTCTTTCTTTCTTTCTTTCTTCTTTCTTTCTTTCTTTCTTTCTTTCTTTCTTTCTTTCTTTCTTTCTTTCTTTCTTGTTTTTTACATGAAATTGTGCCAATCTATCACAGTAAACCAGTGTTATAGTATATATGGTATATAACTTGAAATGATTGCATCAGTTAGGGCCATCTTTTGTCTCTCCCTTTAGATTTTAAGAACAAATAATATTTGATTTCTTCTTACAGAGTTACCAATTTGCTTGATGTAAAAAATGTTACATAGACATTCAAACACAGAAATACATATGTTAATACCATATATATGCATAAGTCATCTTAGGAACATCAGTATGAATTCATGTATTCATTCATCTAATAAAACATAATTTTTGGACCTTAGTCATATTTAGATATTTTACAACATTTTGGGGAATGTATTGATACTTGGTACTAAGTATATCTAGTGAACAAATAAGAGAACTTACTCATTCCTACACTGAAAGTATGATTTCAATGGCAGGAGGAAAGCAACCAAACAAACCAAAAAGAAGAAAAATATACTACACATACTAAATGAAAACTTGTAGTGGGGTATGAAATTTCCTGGGCTGCTATAACAAGCCAGCATGGTCTTGCTCCCTCTTTTGCCTCTAGAGGACTCTTTTCCAGTCTCTGGCAGTTCCCGGCTTCCTCTGATTGTGTGTGTGGCTGTGCAGTCTCATCTGACCCCAACAGGCTTTCACCCTAGTGTCTCTTCTTTGATAAGCACAAAAATTAGACTGGACTGAGCATCTGTGCTCTACTGTAGTAGATCACACTTAGGTCCTTACATCTGCAACAACTTTGTGAATAAGGCTACCCTCTTAGTTACCCAGAGGCAGAACTGCAGTATGGGTGCTTTTATTTTTTGTTTTGATGTGAAACTTAGTTAATAGTAATTCAACTTCTTATAGAAGAATGCTTCAGAAAGAAAAGATTTCAACTAAGAAATAATGGAAAGATACATGGAAATCAAGCTGATAATGTGAACCAGAACAGAAATATTCCAATCAGGGAATGAAAAGCAGTTTAAGAAATACAAGAAAAGGAAAATGTAGACAGAAGGGATAACAATAACCAAGAGGGAACCTGGAGAAGTAAAGGACAGGCAGCATTTTATACTTTATTTTTAATGCAGTGAGCTGTATTTAAGAAGGAGACATTGTCTTTAAAATCACCTTCAAAAAACAAAACTTTAGGGCAGCCATTGCTGATTTAATACCATCTTGCTTAGAAGTCCTACCATGCTTCTACTCTGCTATTACCATAGTTCTATCATGTTGTGTCTTATTGGGATTTTAATATATGTGATTTTAATATATGTCATTTTTATTGAAAATGAGATATTATAGTAGCCATTGATCATTCCCTGTTATTCAGTTCAGAATGTCCTGTAATTCTTTCATTCTTTTGAATGGTTTTATACTATTCTGTTATGTTTGATATTGTATTTGAAACTATGCCCAACTATAGCAGAGAAAGAGATATTTTGATAGCTACTGTTCATGTCCGGTTGTTCTATTGTAAAGTTCTGTGTTACTTATGTTGTTCTGTTCTGATCTGCTCTGTTCTGCCCTCTTTTGTTTTATTCTCTTTGAAATAAAAGAAAAAATCATCTTCAAGAAGTCACCTTGGAGAAAGAAGTAACAGGAAACTGGGGAAAGGAGGAGAATCTGGGTCAAGAGAAGTTGTGAGAGGTGACCCTTCTCAGCCAGAAAGAAGATAAACTCAACAGATTTATAGGAAAATAAGTGCACCTGGAAAATACAGTGCTGAGTGAAATAAACAGACATATGAGCTTAAATAATTTATGATATTCCTCATCTGCATAAAGCAAAGAACAAGCAAAGGGCAAAAGAAAGGACATAATGGAATTAAAAAAAGGGAGATATATTTCTTGCAAGTGGGAAGGTCTCCAGGAGACCAAGGACAAGCATGGAAGGAGAAGCAAAGCGTAAAATAGGCCATGCTCAGGAACCTAAGAACAACAATGAATGTAAACATTACATATCATTAACATGAGCTAAGAACAATAACAACAACAATGGTAATGAAAGTGGGAGGGAGATTTACAGACAGGGAAGAAAGTGGACAGGCAAGGGGAGAGATTAGAAAAAAAAATGAAATGAGTTGTGTTATGTAATGTTCCTACTCCCCAAGATAAATGCAAAGTTCATTTTCAACAAGCATATTCTAATACAATAAAAGGAAAAAAAGAGATGAGTCTTCTAAAATATTCTTGTTAGTTTCTAAATAAAACAAGAACAAGAGGCATAAAATTGAAGGCATTTGAAATAAATTTTAAAACCTATGAGAGTTAATATCTGATTTCTCACAGGGTTTAAGGGAGAAGTAAATACTAGCTATCAGATTTCAAAGACAAGGAAGTGAACAGAGACATGGCAGTCAATGAAAAGAGTCAATGAAAAGAGAGCACAAGTTGGACTACGTGAATCTATTAAGCATAAATTAATATATTTAACATATTAAGTTTGAATATACTACATGTAAATTTTGAAGTATGAACATGTAAGATGTAAATTTTAAAGGTATGGACATATATCCTACAGGTAAAGAACTGATTGAGATTTAAACAAGATTAAAATTATATTACATTTTCCTTTTATATAAAACCAATCTTCTATAGATTAAATATGCATTGAAAGAATAAGTGACAAATCATAAATTGTCTAGATGGCACAAATCATCACAGTGTCCAAAGCTTTCTAAATATGTACAGAATAATCTGTAGTGATAGGTGCTGTTTATCTCATTATTTTAAGATATAAAGCAAAAACATATTGGATACCAACACAGCTGAATTACTTCAACTGCTAAGTAGATAAAAGGTATTATTTAAAGCAACTGGAAATATGTGTCCTTTTTGCCTTTTGTTATTAATCTCATTTTCACACACATACATGTGCACACACACATGCAGAAGTTGGAGGAAGGAATAAAACACAGAGTTCTAGAAACAGACATTTTTATTTTGCTATCTTAACTTCTCACTAAGGTCATAAGAATCTTGTGACAGGAGAGTTGAATCTTATCAGTATAGGATAATTCTTACTACAGTTTATCGAGTTTAACCTTCTGGTTCTGACATATAACAACACGCAGGACTAGTTCCTGCATTACCGTCTGCACCCATGCAATGTCCTCTGCATCACTGCGTTTTGCCCATCACATGAAGAATTCAGAATTGGAAAAATATCAGGTTATCCCAGACTGCACAACTAATATCTCTTTAGCTGAACTTCTCAAATTACTAGAAATTTTTGTATTCTCTGGTCTCACTTCAGCGTTGCTTCCAATGACATTGCACCCAATGACATCAACTCTGGGAGTTAAACCGCAGAACAGTTTTATTGCATGGTGAGGGTAGAATCCTATTTTCCAATCTGGATGCAAAGTGATAAATGTATCTGGAGGCTGATGGGTCAGATAAGGGGGGGATGACTTCTCAGGGGCACTTTTAAGGGAAATTTCATTGTAAATGATTTATTTCTAATTTATCATTTATCATAAAGATTATGGATATAAAATCAAAGTTAATGGATTAAATATTTGTTTTAAATTGTCATGAAAATAGAACATGGACAATTATTGTCTTGCTAAAATACTATAAGTAAAGTAGGCACATGCTGATATTCACATTCTTATACCTTAGTTGAAAAAAAATTTGTTAAGATTAATGTAAAACTTTCTGTTTTTGTAAATTATATAAAAGTTTTTTTAATGGTCAATTTCATTTTATCATGGGAATGGCAATTTGGAACAAAGTTACATGGAGCAATTCTAGCTCTTATTAATTTTGTGATGGAAAACTTTTTCTGCATGTGGGATCTAACAGTGAAGTTTGGAGCTTGAGCTGGGAAGAGGGAGTTACCTCTCAGCTGATTTGCTGTGATGGCTTGTGTAGTGGATTAATTGATAGTCAGTGTGTGACAGCCAGATGAACTGAACCAGCCTGGCTCTGGGTGTGGAAGCCTCACCTAAGGATTGCTGTCAACAGCATAAAAGGAGAACTGGAGGGGGAGATGTTGATTCTCCTGGAGAAGTTTGTCATGCTTGTTTCCCCTATATGAACTTGGCTGTTCTCATTATTGGAGGATGGATTTGAGTTCTTGCTGTCGTTGATGGTCACATTTCATTTTGGGGGAGCTCTGGGCCCTAACTTGAGCAACAATTCCTGGCTCCGTACAGATTCCTCAGCCTGCTGGGACAGATCCTTTATTCTGCTAGTGCAGGTTTTATAGGTTCAACCACTCACCCTTGGGCGTTTCCAGTTCACATCCTTCTTTAGGACTTGCATGAGACATTGTTGTGTGTTCTAGGTCTTCCGATGGACTCATGCAGGACATTGCCATGGGATTCAGGCCCTCAGCTGGATTCCTTGGGTCTCTAGTGGACAGATCTGCACTCCTCTACATTTGACTGTCTGGGTCAATATTATAAAATAATCCTATAAATTATGTGTCACGTATTGTTTATCTACTTGCAAACCATGACAACAACAACTTATGTTCAGATGTCTCCCCAAAGCCTCATGCAGTCATAGGTAAGGCTTTTTCAAAGGTGATTGAATCTAGAGTGTGTGTTGTGGTTTGTGTTTCTGTGGTCCTTCCCCAAGCCTCAAGCAATCACAGACACTACCAAATCTAATGTTTGTCATTGGTTCGTTATCTAGTGCTCAGATTGGTGGTGTGAGTGTTTTACTCACCCAGGGGTGGAGCCAGGGTACGATATATCAGCAGAAAGAAGATATATTTCTCTCTTTTGCTGGTTTGCCCCTTGCTGTTTGCAGCCAGCCATGAATGGTGGCCTGCCATGCCACTCTGCCACTTGGAGCCAGGTGAGTATGGACTGAAGCCTCCAACCTGTAAGAAATAAACCTTCCCTTCCCTAACTTTGGGTGTCAGGTATTTTTCTCAACAATGAGAGAGAAATGTGACTAAGTTTGTGGTGCTTCATGATTCAAAGTTAGCATTAAAAGTGATAGAATTAAGGGTGAGTGGTTGATTGGTTTGGCACTACCCTAATCCTGGTAGCCTGGATACAGTATAAGGTACAGAAAGAGGCTTGTCTTGTTCCTTGCTTGCTTACTTTTGCTATCTTCTGCCCACCATGAACTGGTTCTCTTTTGTGATGTCCCTCTGCCAAGATACCCTCCTTGGAGCAGCCAATTATGGTTTATAACTCCTGCAAACTGTGAGCTAAATGAACCATTTTCCTTGGGGCCAGGGATTTAGCTCAGTGGCTTAAGTGCCTGCCTGGCAAGCGTGAGGTCATGAGTTCGATCCCTGGTACCAAAAAAAAAAAAAAAAAAGACTGAACCATTTTCCTTTAGCTTTGGATGCTGGGTATTTTGCCTCAGCCACGAGAGAAAAGTAATTAAGACAATTGAACTGCTTAATGAAAATCGTGCAGCGTTCACTCTACATGGAGGTCTTACAATGATTGGCAATTTCCTCTTTAAAGTTTTCTGTTAAATGCTATATAGTGTGAAAACCACACACTTGAAAAGCTAAAGTGTGGAAAATATTGGCAAGTATAGAAAGGCAGTAATGCATGTTTTTTAACACGGAAAGGTTAACATTCCTGACAGTTTTTTTCACAAAATCTCTTGAAAAGAACAAATCAATCAACAAATATCAATTTGAAACTGTGGTCACTTATATTCCTTATGGTAGTTCCATTACCATACAGGTTGTAAAATTACAGCCTGCCTAAAAAGAGAACTGAAATCTTTGCTACGTTCTTTCCTTGGGTCGCACAGTTTTTTTAATGTTACTGCTTTACTCTATATGTGTCAGGAAAATTATTGGCCTGAGGAATCCATTTAGAACCACACTTTTTCTAAAATCATTAATTATTAAGTCATGAAAAATATCTAGGTGTATACCTGTGGCAAAAATAAGTGAATCAATTAGAGACTGTTAGGTTAATGTTCCAAAGGCCAGCCAAAGTCTTTTACCTAGTGGTACATTTCATGATGGGTCATGGTAATAATGACTTTTTGGATAATGCAAACAAAAAACTGATTTAAACTGCCTCAAGCATTTGTATTATCATAATTCATGTTTTTTAGTTTATAAATAAGAAGAAATGACTGTGGCTATACAACTGTGAATTTTTTCAATTTCAGATCATAGTCTTTCTGATGAATTCTTTTTCAAAGATTCACTGAATTGGCAGCTAATTCTACGAAACAATTACTGAGGCTATTTAATATTTTCTTTTATAAAGAAAGGTGTTAGCATCACTTTGCATACTGCCCTTATAAAAAAGCAATTCAAAATAACTGCTGCAACTCTATGCTAATATAAAGAAACAATTTTAAGATAAATGTATTATTTTATGATGGCTACTTACAAATGCATCCCACACTGAGTGGTCTCAGAGTATAGAAATTTAATTTTGTACTTCTAGATCCAAGAAGCCCAATGTCCAATTAGGAGTAGAGAAAACACTCCAGTTCCTACTCTGGGTAGGATATTTTTGTTGCCTTTTCTGGGATCTTGTCAGCTTCTTTCTTTACTGCTCTTTGCTTTGCAGTGGCATTACTCTGTGTCTTGTCACATAACACTCTGTGTGTGCCATGGTGTTCAAATTTGCTTCTCTTTCTATACCTTCCCCTCATCTTCTTTTTTTCTTTCTTCTCAAAATACTGAGAATTGATTCCATAGATGCTCTACCACTGAGGTACACTCAAAGCTTTACTAGTCTTTTTTTTTTTCTTTTTTTAGATAGGAGCTCAGTTCACTGTCCAAGCGGGCCTCAAATTTGTGATCCTCTTGCTTTAGTCTCCCAAATAGCAGAGACTACAGACAATGCACAATCAGACAATGCACAATCAGAAAGCTCTGAATTTCTCTCTTCTGACAAAGGTACTAGTCACTGCACATTTGGGCCCAGTCTAAAAACTCACATTTATAGACTATTTCCAAATTATTCTCAATCACAGGTACTGGAAAGCTAGGACTTTTAAAAAAACAACTCAACCCAAAGCACCGAGCATCACGCAATTCACGTGTTGTAAGATGGCACCCAATCAGAGGCACCCAATATGTAGTCATGTGATAAGAGTTCTTTAGTAAATATTTTCTTTTTACTGAATGGGAATCATAAAAAAATGGTTTTAAATCCTATCATCTAAATCTCAAGGAAGGATAAAACAAAATGTATGGATTCTTAGAAACAGCCACAATTTAAGAGCTGTACTTCCTCTAATAATGAAGGTTTTGAAACCATTACTATAGAATACAATTACTTCTATATGACCTTCTGAGTGACCCATAGCCCTGAGAGACATCCACATCTGACATCCGTACATCAAATGGCATTGCTGGAGGTATGTAGAAAATTACCAAAAATTGAGAACTAGCAATTAAAAAGTGTATACAGTAAGTTTTCTTTTTTAAATTTTATTTAGAGAAAGAAAGAAAATTTTAAAAAAAGATAGAAAAAATGAGAAAAAAGTAGAATACAGAATTCAAAAAAAATTAACATTATAGAATCACTACTTGATACATTACATATTGTCATCTTAATAGTAGCTGTTAAGGTTACAAAATCAAAGCATAAAAAGTGGCTAGACACTCAAACATTGACAGTACAAACCCTTCTGTTCAGTGACCTAACAGAAATTTAGTAATATGGTCATCTATCTTACACACTATAGATACCATTATATCCTTTAGAGCACTTTCCTTTCCTTTCACTTTTACAATATCTATGATACTTTTGGATCTGTTTATTATGTCAGTTATTATTATTTTTTACATTAGAGAGACAATGTGATATTTACTAATGTGAGTTCTGTTTATTTCACTAATGAGAATATTCTCAAGTTGTCTCCATTTACCTATAAAAACCTCAAGATCATCCTTTTTATATTTGAATAGTATTCCATTGTATAAAAGTACATTTTTTTTCATCCACTCTGAGGATGATGGACATTTTGGTTGTTTCCAAGATTTAGCGATCACAAACTGGGCTGCTATGAACATGTGTGCACATGTATCACTGTGATATGAACTTTTCAGTTTTTCTGGGAAAATACCCAGGAGGGAAATAGCTGGATTGAATGGAACTTCCAATCCTAGTTTTTTGAGGAATCTCCATATTGATTTCCACAATGGTTGCACCAGTTTGCACTCCCACCAACAGGGGAGAAGTGTTCCTTTTTCCTTGCATCCTTGCCAAAATTTGTTATCAGTTGTTTTCTTGATGGCAGCCATTCTTTCCAGGGTGAGATGAAATCTCAATGCTGTTTTAATTTGCATTTCTCGAATGACCAGTGATGGTGAACATTTCTTCATATGTTTATTTGCCATTTGTATATCTTCATCTGAGAACAGTGTGTTCATCTCTGATGCCCATTTTTGGAGAGAACCTTTGAATTTAGGGGCCTTAAACATAATAACACAATGATATATGTGCACCCATGTTTATAGCAACACAATTTGAAATAGCCAGATGTTAGAAACAACCTAAGTGCCCATCAACTGAGGAATGGATAAAAAAGTTGTGGTATTTTTATACAATGGAGGACTGCTCAGCTATAAATAATGATCACATTGAGATATTTATAAATAAATGGATGCAACTTGAGACCATATTCATAAGCAAAATAAATCAAACTCACATGTGCAAATACCACATAGTCTCCCTAGTGTAAGAAATGGTGACAGTACATAAGATTTTATGGTAGTCATGATTCCCCAATATACTGTTTTGAAGACTTGTAATGTTTTCACTCATCAGTTGGGATGGTTTTATTCTGTTTTGTTTGATTTTATTATGTGTGATGGTATGAAAAGCTATTTTAAAGAAAATAAGACATTATGGCAGGCACTGCTGATTTAATATCTTGCTTTGAAATCCTACCATGCTTTTGTTCTTCTATTGCCATGGGTTCTATTATGTTGTGTCTTATTAGATTTTAATATGTGTGATAGTATAAACAAATTTTTTTATGGAAAATGAGATATTATAGTAGCCATTGATCATTTTCTGTTGTTTGCTTCAGAATGCTCTATAACACTTTCATTCTCTTGAATGTTTTTATACTATTTGGTTATGTTTGATATTATTGTGTGTTAAGCTATACTCAACTCTTTCAAGGAAAGAGACATTATGGTAGCTACTGTTAATATCCGGTTATCTTGTTGTGAAGTGCTGTGTTTCTTACATTGTTCTGTTCTGATCTGCTTTGTTCTGTCCTCCTTTATTTTATTCTCTTTAAAATAAAATTTTAAAAAAAGAATTTGGGGGGCTTGATTTTTTCAGTTATTTATATGTTCTAGATATGTCCTTTGTGTGAGGTATTGTTGACTAAAATTTTTTCCCATTCTGTGGGTCTTCTTTTCACTTTGTTAGTAATTTCTTTTAAAGTTTAAACACTTTTTAGTAATATGGACACTTCAGTAATAGTGCATTTTTAGTAATAGTTGTTTATTGTTCAAGGTATTTCCCGAGCGGTTTGAATTTTTTTTATAAATTCTCTTCCTAGCCCTATGTCTCAAAAAATTTTCACCTAACTTGTCTTCCATTAGATTTAGTGTTTGTCTTTTAATATTTAGATCCTTGATCCATTTTGACTTTAGTTTAGTGTATGGTGATAGGCATGGGTGTATTTTCAGTCTTCAGCATGTGGAAAGCCAATTTTTCCAACGCCATTTATTAAAGAAGCTATGCTTCTTCCAGTGAACATGTTTAGCTCTTTTATCAAATATCAAGTGTCTGAGTTCTTTATAGTAGTGTTTACATCTTCTAATCTGTTCCACTGAGCCTCAGGTCTACTTCTTTGCCAGTGCTGTGATGATTTTATTACTGAGGCTTTGTAGTATAGTTTCTAGTCAGGAATTGAGATGCTTCCTTCCTTGCCTTGGTTGCCCAGAATCACCTTTAATATTCTAGGTTTCTTCTGTTTCCAAATGAATTTTAGGAATATTTTTTCTAGATCTGTAAGGTATGTTAATTGTATTTTGATTGGGATTGCATTGAATCTATATAACAGTTTTGGGAGTATGACCATTTATTCCCACAACGTTGGTTCTTCCTAACCAAGAGCAAGGAATATCCTTCCATTGTCTAATTCCTCTTCAAACTCCTTTTTTAAAGTAGTATAATTTTCAGCATATAGGATTTTACATTCTTGGTTAGTTTGATTACTATTTAATTTTTTTAAGCTTTATCGTGAAAGGTGATATTTTCATAATTACTCTCTCATGGAGTTTTTGTTTGCATATAGGAATGCCATTGATTTTGGAGTGTTGACTTTGTTTGTTGTTTTTTTTAAATTTTATTTTAAAGGGGGTAAAATTAAACACAACAAAACAGAACAGAATGGGACATAAGAAACATAAATTTCAAAGCTAGACAACCAGAGATCTTCACTATCTGTCATATTGTCTCTTGTTTTCTTCCAAATGGTTGTCCATATTTTTGCATATGGAGAGCTCATACTAAATAACAGAGCCAATCTTTTCACAAGATGTGTTGTTCTCTAGCTCCCACTTGCTAAAAGGGGGAGGGGGAGGGCGGGACATAGGACAGGGGATAGGACTACATGAGATGTTTGATTTTCAGTCCCTGTGCAGACAGGCTCAGAGCTGCCCCCCAGAGAGGGGAGGAGCTCCTTGTTCCCCTGGTACCCGGAGTCTACTGCATGGTGCAGGTCCGGAGCTGCCAGGGTCTCTCTCCTGCAGGCCACCAAAAGTCTGCCACACTCACCTGCTATTGCTTTCTGATGAATTGACCATTACGTTTCCAAAGTTCTGAAATGGTCAACAGACCACAGAAATAATTCTCTTTGGGCTCCTTTTTGAAACCAGCAGCTACAGTAATCTGCTGGCCTTGCTTCAGGGCCACAATTGTTGACTTTGTATCTAGCTACACTGCTGAATTTATTACCTCTAATAGACTTTTACTGGAATTTTTGGGGATGTCTATGTAGAGTATCATGTCATCTACAAATAAGGATAATTTAACTTCTTTTCCTATTTTTCTCACTTTTTTTCTCTCTCTTGTCTGATTGGCTAATATTTGCATAACTATATTGAATAGGAATGATGATAGTGGACATCCTTGTCTTGTTCCTGATTTTAGAGTAAAGACTTTCAGTTTTTGTCCATTTAGTATATTGTTGGCTGTTGGTTTGTCATAGATGGCCTTTAAGAGACTGCAGTACATACCATCTATTCCAAATTTCAGTAGGGTTTTTATCATGAAAAGGTGTTGGACTTTATCAAAAGCTTTCTCTGAGTCTATTGATGTGATCATATGATTTTTATTTTTGGCTCTGCTGATGTGGTGTATTACATTTATTGATTTATGTATGTTGAACCATCCCTGCATTCCTGGAATAAATCCCACTTGGTCATGGTGTATAATCTTCTTGATGATTTGCTGCATTTTATTTCCCAGTATTTTATTGAGAATCTTTGCAACAATTTTCATTAGTGAGACTGGTCTATAGTTCTCCTTTTTGGTTGGGTCTTTCTCTGGTTTTGGTATCAGAGTGATACTTGCCTCCAAGAATGATTTAAGGAGAACTGCTTCTCTTTCAATGTCATTGAAGAGCTTAAGGAGTATTAGCATAAATCTTCTCTAAATTTTTCATAGAACTCAGCCATGAATCCATCACACCTGGGCTTTTCTTTGTTGGTAAGTTTTTAACCACATTTTCAATTTCAGTAGCTGATATTGGGTTATTCAAAATTGTTATATCTTCTTGATTGAGTTTTGGTAGTTCATATATTCCTAGAAATCTGTCCATTTCCTCTGTGTTTTATACCCTATGTGTGTAGAGATTTTCAAAGTAGGTTTTCATGATTTTTGAATTTCCATGGGATCTGTAGTAATTTCCTCCTTTTCAGTCCTTATTGCATAGATTTGAGATTTTTCTTTCTTTTTTTTGATAATGTTGGCCAGGCAGGGGTTTATCAATTTTATTTATTCTCTCAAAAAACTATCTCTTTAATTCATTAATTCTTTATATTTTTTTTTTTAGTTTCTATTGCATTAATTTATGCTCTAGTCTTTACAATTTCCTCTCTTCTATGAGCTTTGAGTTTGACTTGGTCTTCATTTGCTAGAGCTTAAGATGTAGGATTAGGTTATTTATTTGTGTTCATTGAATTTTCTTGATATGACTATTTATTGCTATATATTTCCCTGTTAGGACTGCTTTGATTGTGTCCCATAGGTCATGATATGTTGTATCCGCATTTTCATTGTATTGTAAGTATTGTATTATTTTTTCTTTAATTTCATCTGTAACTCATTGGTTATTCAGAAGTTGTTATTTAATTTTGATGTATTTATGCAGGTTTTTCAGTGTTTTTTTGTCATTGATTTCCAATTTTAATGTGATATAATCACATATTATGCATGGGATAATTTCATTCTATTTACATTTACTTAAGAATGATTTATGGGTTAATATATAGTCTATTTTGGAGAATGACCAATGTGCAGCTGAGAAGAATGTATATTCTGATGTATTTGGGTGGAACACTCTGTAAACATCTACTAATTCCATTTGCTCACAGGTATGATTCAGTTGTTATTTTTTTGCTGATTTTTTGTCTAGTTGATCTATCTCTTTGTGACAGAGGGGTGTAAAGTTTTCCTATTACAACTGTGTTCTTGTGTATTTAGTTTTTCATGTCCATTAGTATCTGTCTTATATAGTTGGGTGCCCCTGTATTTGGTGCTTATATATTTATAATTGTTAGTTCTTCCTCTTGTAGTTTTCCACTTACAAGTATGTAGTGAACTTCTTTATCTTTTTTAATGCTTTTATGTATGAAGTTCACTTTGTCTGCAAACAGAGTAGCTACCCCTGCTTTTTTCTGGGTTCCTGTTGCCAGGAATATTGTTTTCAATCCTTTGACTTTTAATCTGTGAGTTTCTTTTTGAGTCAGTTGTGTTTCTTTTATACAGAGTATTGTGGGATACTGTTTCTTGATCTATTCTGTCAACCTGTTTCTTCTGATAGGTAAATTGAGGCCATTTACATTTGTGGATATCACTGATATGTGCTGCCTTGACATTGCCATGTCATGTTCCTATTATTGGTTTCCTGCTTTTCCTCTTTGTTTAATTTCTTGTCCAGCCTGGTGGTTTCTTTCTGTTGTTGTTCTGCAGATTGTGGTCTTTTTTAAATCTCTATCATGTCTTGCACTACTCTTTCTAGGGTTGGTTTGGTGGACATGAGTTTCTTCAGTTGTTCTTTGTCATGGAAGTATCTTGTTTCTCCATTAAGTTTAAAAGACACTTTTGCTGGGTACATCAGTCTGGGTTGAAAGTTGTTTTCTTTCAGTGCTTGAAATACTTCACTTGAAGGTCATCTTAAATTAAAGGTTTGTGCTGAAAAGTCTGCCATGATTCTAATCAGCTTTCATTGATAGGTAAGTTGTGTCTTTTCTCTAACAGCTTTTCATATTCTGTTTTTATGCTGTATGTCTGGGATATTAATTATTATATATCTGGGTGTAGATTTGTGTTGTGACTGTTTGGCATTCTATATGCCTCACTGGTTTGTATATCAGATTTTTCCCCATATGTGGGAAATTTTCTGCTATTACTGCTGTGAATAGTTTGGTTGTCATTTGCATTGTCTCCTGCATCTTCACTGATGCCTATTAGTTTTCTATTGCTTCTCTTAGCATCATCTTGAAGCTGCTCTATTGTCATTTTATGCTGCTTGGTTGTATTTATAAGTTCTCCCCTTTCATGATCACTTTCTGCGATCCTGTCCTCAAGGCCTGAAATTCTGTCCTCAGTTTCATTTAAATGGTTTTGCCAGCTTTCAATAGAATTTTTTTTCTTGGATAACTCTTTGAATTTGTTTCATAGATTCTGCTTGTTTTCTGCATTGTTCATTCAAAGTTTCCGTCAATTTCCCATGCTCCTGTATTTTTTTTAATCTCTTCTGTAGCTATGTTGGGCAGCTCATTTACTAAGGTTGTTATTTCTGTCTTTACATAGACATTATTTCTAGTTTGAGTTCCTCTATAAACTCATGGATTTGCTTCTTTACTTCATTTGCTATCTTTTCAGAATTTTCTGGTGTATTACTTTTAAAGTCCTCTATTTCACTGTCACTTGTACTTGCTCCTGATGGACTAGATATTTGAGATTGCATTTTGTCTTTTCATTTTGTCATTTTCATCTTTTGGATAAATTTTTGGTCTTTCAATCCCAACTGTCCATAGTCTGAATTTTAGGGTCTTACTGTGTGGTTGATGTTTGTCCAATTGCTGGGTACCATAATGAAGAGGAGAGCCAGTCACCTGAATTCCTCTTACAGGGCCTCTTAGGTGAGTCCTATATTCTTTCTGGGCTAACTAGCCCAGAAATATTGATGTAGGTCAATTCTTAGTTCCTGCTGTTGCTATGTCTTCAGGTTGTTGCAGGTCACCAGGTCTCCCTGTCCATAGTGTTTGTGTCAGCTGATGCCCTACTGTGTCACTGGGGGTCTCATAAGCACTTTGAAATTTCTCCAAGTTGGGGGAGGTCTTATTGGTGCACTCCTCAACCTATCTAATGTTCTCTGTGTGGAAGAGGTGATTACCCACTCTTTTGCCAGGTTTTCCAAGGTATTACAGTTGGAGGGACTTTCACTTCCACTCCTATTTACCCACTGCAGATCTCTATTTTAGGGGCAAACTCACCACACTGACTGGAGCCTGCTGAAGATTTCTTTTTGGGTCAGGGGTTCCTGAATCGCCCATTCAGCCAGCACAGTAATCCACTGTAGTCCAAACTTCTGGGAGAAGAGATTGGATCCAAAGATCAACTGCAGTACTAGGTCCAGGAGGTGGATGGGTTCCCCAAGGGGTGGCCCCTGCAGCATCAGTCTGAGGTGGCTGAATCATGCCAAGGGGCAGGCTCAGTGGTGATAGTCTGAGGTCCCAGTAAGTTTTCTTGCATTACTATTTTTTAAATTTTATATATGACTTTGTAAGTCTTAAGTGCTAACATTTCTGTGTATTACTCTGCTTTTCCATTGTGTTGAAAAATCTACAGATTAATCAATTGGTTAGAAAACATGCACAGTTTATTTCTAAAAGCAAGAATGGTAGCTGGCTGTTCAAAATGTCACTGCCCTCAGGGAACAGCTCTTCCTCAGATGTGCCCAATGCATTCCTCTTCCGTCTTTTCTTATTAGACAGCAATCTCCTGTTTCACCAGGCACCTGGCTGTATAATTAAATTACAGAATGTGAGAAAATAGCCTTAACTACAAAGGCAAGTGTAGGATTTAGTTACATGATATGATTTGTCACATTGTTGAATATCAATGACTTTTGTAATACAAAGCCCTTTCATAAGGATATTTGTTAGTTGTGAGAGGTAAAACATTGGCAGTAGCATTTATTAAAATTTGTGAGTATTAATTCAACACATCTAGTGAGTTTTTCAATGTTTTATGTACTTTTACTTAGTACTCACAATGACCAGTTGGGTTATTTAATATTATAATTTCCATATTTCACATATAAATAAATTAAAGACAAAAGAGACTCTAATTTTATACAGGTAATGCAATTGTCTAAGAAGAAAAGTCAGGATATCAATTCATCAGTTCATTGCTTTTCTTAGATTGTTAAATGTGTTCCCAAGATAGTACTTTAGAATCAATAAGAACACTTAATGTATCATCAAATTACTTTAAAGCAGAGGGAGAAAACTGACATTTCTCTAGTAGTGAAAAATATGAGTTAATCTTTCTAGTATGAGGATCTGTGAGTTAAGATGCTTATAAAGTTACACATTGAGGATTAAAGGCCTTGTTATTTAAAGAAAAATTATTTCAATGATTGATAAATTTGTTGTTGTTGCTGTAGATTTTATTAGAATTTCTAAAGACTGGTATTTGACATTCATGATGCTTAATCATTTGGTAAATGGATAATGAATAATTTATTTGTATTTAAAACTCTGTCAGGGTTTATTAAGAAATGATTAAAAACAAATACATAGCAGTCATAGTATTCTACAGTATGTGTAGATAGGTAAGGTACAATACCATGCTAAACACCAAAATATTGCCAATGTATATGGAACAGAAAAAATGACTCCGCTGGCCTAAAAATCTCTAGATAAAAAAGTCACAAAAAGAGTGAAAGGATATTATAAAGAAAAGATAACAGCCTGTGCAATGGTCCAAAAGTCAGCATGAGAAAAGATTCATTTCAATTCATCCTTTAGAGTTCTTAGTCGGTGACATTTCACCTTCCTAAATTTGGGACCATGCAGAGCAGAACATCATAGTGGAAAGATACAGCAGAGGAAAGCAGTCCCCCTCCTGGCAGCTGGGAGGCAGAGTGACAGAGTAGAGGCAGAAATAAATGGACCAGTACCATATTTAGATTCCCAAATTGATACTCCTACAGTCTTCTTCCTGTAGCCAGGCCCCATTTCACATTTCAATGATTTCCCAGTAATACCATCAAAGTATTGTATCATGAATGGATTGATTCTTTGGTGAAATTGGAACTTCATGATCCAATCACCTTTCAGAGACAGGGTTGCACTATGTAGTTCATGTTTGTCTTGTGCTCACTTTGTAACCCAGACTGACCTTGAACGCATAAGGATCATCTTGCCTCAGCCTGCTGAGTGCTACGATTACATGCCCATATCACCTTGCTTGGCCTTATTTTAAACAAATGACTACTATCCTTGGCTCAGGTAAAATTAATTCTTTCCATTTTTTCTTTGCCTGGATTTCAAGGGATTTTTTGTTTATGTTTTGGTTGCTAACTTCTGAGACCCTGCATTCTCTTCTGTTTGCTTGGAATGACTCTCCAAAATCTGGGTAGGCTACTTAATGCAGGATGTGTTAAATATTTCTCTCACAAGTTGTGCAGAAGGAAAATGGCAACGAACAGGAGATTGAAAAAAAAAAAGACAAAGTATAAAAGCAAGAGAGTAGAGAGTAGTGTCATGGACACTCAGGTCCAAACACAAAGGAAACATTTTCTAGTGTAAGATGCCTTGTGAAGATAAAGCCTGAGAAATTTCATTATTTCTGAAAATTAGGAACACAATTCTATTGATAGTAACAAGGATTCAATTTAGCAAATAAATTAGAGGAGATATTAAAAGTTGGATTATTCATTTAAATGGCATTGACTAATATATTTGAGTGATAAAGGCTAATGTCCAGAAAAAAAATTTTTGTGATTTCTGTCTATGATTTGTATCATGTGGGAATGAAAAAATGCAAAGTTAAATTTGGAGATTGTATAAATTAGATAATTTACAGAGAAACAGATCCATAAATGGTATCGGTAGAAAGCAGAGTGTGGGAATGCCTACAGATCATGGCTGACCTCAAAAGGAAATTAATGTAGGATTATTATCCTGTATGATTACAAGGCAATGGAAACAAAACAGTGTATATTATACATCTACTGTATTTCAATAAGACATATCTTATATCGTTACAAGCCATGTGTAAAGATGTTCATTTCACTGAATACCAAAGAGAACCAAGTCCTGGGGTTTGAAAGAGAAAGATGCCAACACTGTTCCCAGATGATGTAAGGCACAGGCAGGGGTACAAGAGATGAAGCCCTTGAGGAGAAGTCAGACTTTATGGGACATTGAGGGACTACGAGTCCATCTTTGAAGAGATTGTGAGTGTGAAAATATTTTTGATGCCCCTATTGATCATGCATGGGATACAATGAAAGCCAGTAGTTGAATGACTAACTGTAAGTTCAGTATTATTAAATATGTGAGGAAGGGAATCAGAAAGAAAATACAGGAGCCAATGACCTGCTTTTTGTGATGTGAAAAAGGTTAATAGGTGTGTGTGTGTGTGTGTGTGTGTGTGTGTGTGTGTACATGTGCTTACAATTATCTTGTAGGGCTAAATCTCCCTGCCGCCAAAATTTTCAAAATTAATGTGATAAGTTTTTATGCTAGAGCGTATTGATTTCCCTTACTCTTAGCCTTATAGCTTAAATTATTGAAAATGTGTGTGTGTGTGTGTGTGTGTGTGTGTATGTGTGTGTGTGTGTGAGCACTTGCATATACCGTTTATTCTAATACAGTCATTCACTCCTCTGTCAATTTTAGAGTAAGTGTTACAGTTTGGTGCTCACAAAGAGAATGAGAAATCCCAGGAATGGATGGGCTTGGTGGTGTGCACCCAAAATGCCAGATTACTGGATTTGTAAGGCAAGAAGATCCCAAGTTCAAGGCCAACCCAGGCAAATTAGCAAGACCCTGTCTTAGAGTAATAAAGAAAGAGAGGAAGAGAGGAAGAAAGGAAGCAGCTGGGGGTGTAGCTCAGCACAATGCCTAGGTCCAATCCCAAGCACTTAAAAAAATTCCAAGGAAAACACTGAAACATAAAGAGATGTCAGGAAAACCTCCCCCTGCTGTTTTTTGAGATATTTCTTTAAATCAGGAGGATCTAAGACATATAGTGCATATGTTTATAGATAAATGTCCATGAAGGAGAACAGTCATCATAATGTCTTAATAACAGTTTTGTGACTTGAAATCCATTTTTATTCATAAGCATAACAAGGTATTTGTTATAATTTTGTGTATTAAACATCTCTCATTTTAGTTGTATCTAACTTTTACATAAACTTTCTCATGTTTTTCCCAAATTAGGTATTTTTTGGGTCAAGTCCAAAAAAAAAGATAAAAAGAAAAGAAAAGTAGTCTGTTGTACTACCAGTCAACCTGTGACTTTCCACAGTTTTATTGTAATGGGTGTCAGAAAACAAAACTAAGCTTTAAGTGACATTAATCTTCTGTCACCTGTAATTTAATAAATAGGGTATGGCTTATGTTTAGCTTCTTTATAGCCTGAGCCACAAATTTAAATATACCAGGAAGAAATGATGTATTTCTTTCTGTGAATTTCCTGAGCCTTACAGACAAATGAATGGACAAAAGCAAGAACAAGACTGAGTTTGATATAAGAGAGCAAACAATTCTTAAAAATGATAAAAAAGTATTATATTGAAATAAAATTCATTAGTCAAATTACTCATTTTATATTGTGAACAGGAAAAACATTCACATATATAAAGGTTAATGTAAATATATTTTGGAAAATTTGAGTTCACACTTTTTTCAGTTACTGTGCTCTTTGCATTAATTACATTAAGGAATTTCATTTTGGGATATATGTACAGTGACATTTTCACGCATCAAAAATATTTTTTTATTAATTTGAAAGAGAATAAAACAAAAGGGGCAGTACAGAGCAGATCAGAACAGGACAACATAGGCAACACAGTACTTTACATTAAGACAACTGGACATCAACAGTAGCTAACACCATATCTCTTACTCTGCTATAGTTGAGCATAGTTTCAAATACAATAATATCAAACATAACACAGTAGTATAAAGCCATGCATAGAGTGAAAGAATTACAGGGCTTTCTGAACCAAATAACAGAAAATGATCAATGGGTACTATATCATTTATCAATGGGTCATTTTCGATTAAAAAATGTTTGTTTGAACTACCATACATATTCAAATTCCAATAAGACACAATGTGATAGATAGAACCAACGGTAGTAGAACAAAAAAAGCATGGTAGGACTTCTAAGAAGGATGATATTAAATCAGCAATAGCTGTCACAATGTTTTCTTCAAAACAGCTGCTCATATCATCACGTATGATATAGTCAAACGAAACAGGATAAAACCATTCCAACTGATGACTGAAAACTTTGAAATACTTCAAAGCTATGAGATGGGGACTCATGCTTACCACAAAGTCTTATATACTCTTATCAAATCTCATACTAAGGAGACTATATGGTATTTACCCTTGTGAGTTCGGTTTATTTCACTTAAGAGAATGGTCTGAAGTCGTGTCCATTTATTTATAAATATCTCGATGTGATCATTCTTTATAGCTGAGTAGTACTCCATTGTATAAAAATGACACAACTTTTTTATTCATTCCTCAGTTGATGGGCACTTATGTTGCTTCCAAGATTTGGCTATTACAAATTGTGCTGCTATAAATATGGGTGCACATATATCACTGTGGTATGATGTTTTCAGTTCTTCTGGGAATATGCCTAGAAGCGGAATAGCTGGGTCAAATGGGACTTCCAAACCCAGCTTTTTGAGGAATCTCCAGACTGACCTCCACAGTGGTTGCACCAGTCGACACTCCCACCAACAAACAGTGTAGAAGAGTTCCTTTTTCCCCACATCCTCTCCAACACTTGTTGTTGGTAGTGTTTTCTATCTTGGCCATTCTTTCTGGAGTGATATGGAATCTCAGTGTGGTTTTAATTTGCATTTCTCTCATGACTAATGATGATGAACATTTTTTCATGTATTTATTTGCCATTCATATTTCTTCATCTGAGAACTGTGTATTGATTTCAGATGCCCATTTTTGGATTGGGTCTTTGAATTTCAAGAGTCTGATTTTTTTTAATTCTTTATAAGTTCTAGACACAAGTCCTTTGTCTGAGGCACTGTCCATGAAGATTTTTTCCCAATTTGTGGGTTTTCTTTTCACTCTGCTGGAAACCTCTTTTGACATGCAGAAACTCTTTAATAAGATGTGGTCCCAGTTATTGATTTTGGGAAGTACTTCCCGTGTACTTTGGTTCTTGTTCATGAATTCTCTTCCTACCCCTATATCTTTGAGGTTTTTACCTACTTTGTCTTCCAGCAGTTTTAGTGTTTTTGTTTTAATATTTAGATCTTTGATCCATTTAGATTTTAGTTTAGTGTATGGTAATAGGCATGGGTCTAGTTTTAGTCTTCTGCATATGGACAGCCAAGTTTTTCAGCACCATTTGTTAAAGAGACTGTCATTCTTCCAGTGAACATGTTTGGCCCCTTTACCAAAAATAAGGTGGTTGAGTGAGTTTGTGGTTGTGGTTGTATCTTCCAATCTATTCCACTGATTCTCCAGTCTGTTTCTATTCCAGTACCATACTGACTTTATCACTGTAGCTTTGTAGTATAATTTCAAATCAGGGATTGTGATGCCTCCTGCCTTGCCTTTGTTGCTTAGAATTGCCATTGCTCTTCTAGGTCTCTTCTGGTTCCAGATGAATTTTAGGAGTGATTTCTCTAGATCTATGAGGTATGTTAGTGGTATTTTTATTGGGATGGCATTGAATCTGTATAGTAATTTTGGGAGAATGGCCATTTTTACAATGTTTGTTTTTCCTATCCATGAACAGGGGATGTCTTTCCATTTGATGAGGTCCTCTTGGATTTCCTTTTTTAGGGTATTATAATTTTCACTGTATAACTCTTTTACTTCTTTCATGAGATTGATTCCTAAGTATCTCATTTTTTTGGATGCTAGTGTAAAGGGTGTAGTTTCTCTTATTGCTCTCTCAGTACTTTTGTTATTAGTGTATAGAAATGCTATTGATTTTTGTGTATTGACTTTGTATCCGGCTACCTTGCTGAATTTGTTAATTATATCTAGGAGTCTTTCAATAGAGTTTTGGGGGTCTTCTATGTAAAGTATCATGTCATCTGCAAATAATGATAATTTAACTTCCTCTTTTCCTATCTTTACTTCTTTTATTTCTCTTTCCTGTCTTA
>PVJX010027878.1:0-24421 GCA_004027295.1 Dolichotis patagonum
AACAGGGAGCCTAAAGAGACTAAGGAAGAGACTAAGATCATTACATTTAAATTTGGGCTATGCATATTTTAAAGTAAAACTGACTCTTCAAGTTATTATGGGGCAAGCATTCAGCATAACACATCTTTACACATGTTCTGATGAGCTATTTTTGATTCAGAAATCCAAGACAGAAAATACCACAGAAAACTTGCTCCTGACACCTGTTTCCAAATGAGGAAGAAGCAGGTTTTACTTAGAACTTAATCATCTGATGCAGACCACAGTGAAGCAACCGCCGTGCTCCCTTCTGTCTAGGATCTGCAGGTGTGAGTCTCCTCTGGGCTCCTGCAGCTGAGCCTGACTCTCAGAGAGCTCCTGAGTTTTTGTTCAGCTTTTACTATCACTTCAAACACTGTGAGCTCCTCAAGAGCACAGAAATAATTTCCAGTATCTTCGATCTGTAAGGCTGAAATGCTGAGGCTGATGGACTTAGCTGATCTCTGGAAATTGACGGAATAGCGACCATTCTTTGCATTGGAATCTGAAGAATACTGTCTAATAAGAAAAACCATCTCTCCACTGGGAAGTTGCTTGTACCAATAAATATAGTATAAGCCCCAGGTTGTCTCATAGGAGCAGTCCAGGATGGCTGTTTCCCCTTCTGGTCTGGATGTGGGTGGCTGGACTTGAGTCACTGTCTGGCCCACACTGGATCCTGTGGGAACAATCAGAGACAGCTGATTCCATGACATAGTGGATAAAATATTGTGAGAATTAGACTAACTTAGGACCCACAAACAACAGTGTAGTCACAGTTCCCTTGCTTTTCCCCATTCCCTTTCCCCCCGCCAGACTGTGTGCAGCACACAACTATGTTTCCGTCTTTCATCCTTAACAGTCTTGAACATGTTTGCCCCATCCGTACCAGAGCAGATGAAGACCACGGACACCCACAGCAGGCTGGAGAGTGGCATATGTCTTTGTGTCTTTGTCCCTCTGCACAATGTGAGTTGTTCTGCCTCACACTTGGGTTCAGGGCCCCTCAGTGCCTGGAAGTGCACATATAAGTAATTCGTGAGCTCCTAGGCGACTCCCCCAAACAGGAAGTAGGGTTCTTACGTTCATACGCCACAGGGTCTGCGCACATGTGCGAAATAACTGCTCTTCTGTCTGCCCTTGTTTCCGCTGGAACTCGGTTAGGAAGTTCTTAGAAATGACCCTGGGAAAAGCAGTTAGTTTGAGAGCTGGAGCTGAGAGGAACTGCAGACTGAGCTGGCTAACACATGAGATGCTACTCAGTAGATTAGTTAGGGGGCACATGTACAGTGAAATTGACTCTGAGCCCCAGACTCTCCTACTAATCATCTGCCTGGTCACTAAACTGACCAATGTTTACTCTTCTCCACATAGTCTTTTCTTTTCTATGAAAGGCAATCGTGTGCAAAACAATTATTGCATCTTCTCCTTCCTTACTAAACTTTAGGATCTATTTCAGTTTTACAAATAACAAAGCTGTATCTAAATCATGTGATGAAATTCCATCCCACAGTCTTTGGATATGAAATTGTCTTTGGGTTCTTTTTAATTATGAGTACAACAAAATGCTGTTCTTTCAAAACTGCATAGTAAGTTTTATTTACTAGATTTTAATAGTATGAGTATAATCAGACCTATTGTCTCCACTAAACTATACTTCTTACATCATGTATGTTAGATTTATTCTCCCACATTTTCTGTACTATTGAGTTAAATAATGATCCTTATTGTTCTCTTCCTAATAACCCTATGAAGAGAATGCCAGGTCTTTCTATGATACATGCTATTATCTGCTCCTGAAAGCACACAGGACACGTGAACACTACTGATATCAGAGACTGAGATTTTGCATCCTATTATGCAATCATGTGGGACCGAGCTGTTCCAACTTTTCCTTCATTGTTTTAATAGATGAGTGAAACTAAAGTGACCAAAAGACAATTAGAAACCAAGAAAAGCACATACAAAGTCTCTAAGACAGTTCCAGTTCTTGATACAGGTTCTAATAACAGATCAATGCGTGTTGTAGAGAAGGGCTTATAATTATTTGAGTTTCTCCTCCATCCCATTTCACCTGAGTGCAGGCAGACAGCCAGTGTTCTAGTTTGCAATTATTTGCTCTTCAGCAGATGGAGACCGTGGGTGCGCACAGCACCCTGGGAGCAGCGTGGTGACGGGCTTCCCTGCAGGTGAGCTGGCTGCCTGTGCTCCTGACAGTCCAGGTGCAGAATCCCGCAGCAGCAGGGAGTGGCTGCCTCTGAGATGTGGTTTCTGGGGGGGGGGGCAAGATTGAATACGCCATGACCGCTGAGTTGGGGAGTCTGTTTGCTCACTTTGAAGAAGCCAGAAGGAGCCGCTAATCTAACCTCCTCCAGGAAAAGGCCCTGTTCTGTATTCATACCTGCTCGCTATGTGACTTGCTTCCCCATTTGTTCCTGATTTAATCAATTTTACCCACAATTATACCCATAATCTTATTGGTTGACCATAGTTCTGTCCCACCTCATGCCCACAATGTGATTTCCTATTTTTCCCCAGCTTGGACCCACTTCGCTTTGTGGTTTTGCTCTATAAAAATCCCTACAAAAGGCAGGATCCTCAGCAACCCACTCAGGACCCCTTCTGTCACTCTCTTGGATGGAAATTTTCTTTCTCTCACTGAATATATTCTGCTCTTAATTTCCATTGCTCCTAAAATCCATTCTTCATTTATAGAGAATACAAGGACATATAGCAGGCTGAGAGTTTCTTTCCCCATATCAGTAGGAGGGATCTTGAATGAGTTGCCAATGAGATCACTTCTTAAATGAAGTTTTATAGAGTAAAATCATGAGGCAGGTACAACGGGGATTGAAATTATGATTAACCAATAAGATTGCAAGTATAGTCACTTAGGTGATATCCCACTGGTATATGAGCATATGGGTGACTTCATTAACCTTGGTCAGTAATCTATATTCTTAGTCTTAATGTTCCTAGTTTAGTTCTAGTGGTTTTAGTCTTAGTTTGGTGGGTGGGAGAGCATGACCTACCCCTAATGAGATCATGGGAAACTTCAAAACAGCGACATCAATAATTCCAAGTGTCTGCTAAGGATCCTAAGAGTCACTTAGGAAAGTAGTAAATCTCACTCCTGCAATTTTAGTCTTCTTCAGATGCGCCTGTGGCCACAGCCCTGGTGCGTTCTCATCTCCACCACTGACTCTCTGGTGGGCCCAGCCCTTGCCTCACTGCCGATCTATTCCTACCTCATTTAGCTTCAATGACATTGATTCTGTGATAATTACTGATTCAGAAGAGTGATTAAGCTTGTCTGCATGGAGAATTGGGTACTGCACATTTTCTATTTTTAGGGTTTTCAATCTCTGTTGCAGATACTCAGCTCTGTATCTACAACATGTGAGAAGCAATTCATAACATACAAACAAATGACACATCTTTGTTCCAATTAAAACTGATAAAACTGACAAAAATAAGTGAATCCTTAGATTTGGCTCATGTTTTGTTGGCCTCTGATGAAGAATGTTCTTTTATTCGCTTATTTCTCATTCATGTATCTTATATATGAATGCTACGCTCATTTTATTCATTTTAAAATTTGTACGTTGATTGTTTTTCAAGAACTCTTTACATATCATACATAAAATTCTTTGAATAACATGTATGTTTCAAATAGTTTCTTCAACTTAATGACTTTATTTTTTTAAAAAATATGCAAAACCTCTGTCAATAAGTATAAAATTCTTAATAAATGAGGAGATATGTTCATGAATTGGAAGACTCAATGGCTTCAAATTCCCCATTTTAAAAAATTTAATGAAATATCACCCAAAATCTCATTACATTTTTTGTATAAATTGTTGGACTGAATACATAATTTACATACAAGTGCAAATCTGCTTGAGTAACCAAGACAGCTATCAAGAGGAACACTGGGGAGAGATCCCAGCAACACTTAGTGTACAGAACAGTGATCTACAGGGCTTGGTAGTGGTGAAAGAGAGACAGAGATCCATACATGTGCTGTAACGCAGAAACAGGTTCACATATGCATGTTCAATTAATTTTCAGCAAAGACCAAGACAGTCTGAGGATGGACTGAGATAGGAGTGAGCAGAAAGGAAAAGGAAGTAAAAAAGGTGGAGAAGTGATGCCCATTTCCCATGCTTCACTTATTATGTATCACGAGCATACTAATAAAGAAGTAAAAAAATAGAGAAAATCCAGTGAGAACATGAAAGTTCCCAGGAAATCATGCTAACCACCCAGCTCTGTCTCCTGACAGTGCCTGATGGGTCTAAATGTCCTTTAGAACTCACATCCCTTCCAGTCTCCCAGGGCCTGAGAATGACAGGAAAAGAGTTTAGAGAAAAGATGTTTTGTATTTTTTTCATATTTCAAATTTAGGAGCAACTGATTCTTTAAACACATCCTCACTTTACTGAGTTTTAAGCTAGCATGTGTAAAGTATGGAATATAAAATTTAATCTAATCTAATGTTGTTCACATCCTGAGTGCTGTGGTATGTGGGTCAGCTTATTGCCAGAATTTTTTTGTCAGTCTACTTCTGTCACCTACAGAATAACTGAAGTCACCTGTTTGGGAGGTTTCTGTGCACAGCAAACAGCCTCTTGGCTTCTTGGTCTGTGGTGAGGTCATGGACCACATGGATGCGCACAGCACAGGAAGCCGCTCACCTCCCGGCAACCCGGACACAGGCAGGAGGAACCAGCGTCCCGACTCACCAAGGGCAGGTGGGCCTGAGCTAAATCCTCCCACCAGGTCCCACCTCAGCACAGGCCAAAAAGCCTCAGGTATGGGCCTTTGTAGAACATTCCAGATGCAAATCATAGTGGGCATAAATAAGTTTAACTTAGAAAAGTTGTATCATGTTAACAGCAGCCTTAAGAGAATCGGAGTTGCTATACTGTTCCCACATACTTTAACGAAGTGACTTAGATAAAGAGGGATCATTTATCATGATAAAAAGTAAGTCAGTTAGGAAAACTACAACAGCTAAACTGTATAGACACTTAACATAGAGCCCAAAATACATGCAGCAAAAGCTGAAAGAACTACAGGGAGAAACAGAAATTCAGTAACAACAGTTGGGAGACTTCGGTACTTTCAGTAATAGATACAACCGGGCAGAGTGACTGCACGGAAATGACAGCCTTGAGCAGCCCCATGAAACAGCTTGACCTGAGGACACCCTCCCGCAGGCGACAGTGCTCTCAGACCTGCTGGGGACACTCCAGGGTGGACCGAGTCCTGAGCCACACACCGGGCTTCAAGGACTGGGCGGGACTTAGATGAACGGAAAGCATAGCTTCACATTGTCTCTGACATCTGTTTATTATACATGAGCAACACTGATATTTTTCTTTTGTCTGCTGCCCTGCTCTGCTGACTGGAGGCAAAGTGTTGGCACTTCCCGCGGGAGCACCCTGTGCTAAGACAGAACCAAGTGTGCCTGAGACACAGCTAAGACACATCGTCACCAGTAACAACTTTACTGCACAGCTTTCTTCTCTTTTCATTCTTGTTGCTTTTTATTCTCTGGGAACCCAGAACCCTGGAGTTTAATATTTATTTTGATCCAGGCCTCCTGTCAACTACTATGCTAGTTCTAAGTCAGGCCTCTGTGCAGGGAAAGTGTAATGTGAGAATTCAGGAGAAAGACCAAACCCATGAAGCCAAACACTGTGTGTGCTTGAGACTCTGCCGGTGCAGAAGAAACCTATGAGCCTGTGAAGACACCACTGCGGTGGCCCCGGGATGCACCCTGGCTGGTGCGGGGCTGAGCCCAGCTGAGGGTTTGTGCCCCAGCTGCAGGCGCCTGGGGAGCGCTGTGGGCTGCAGCACAGAAATAAGAGGCTGAGTCTGTGAGCCGGGCAGCGGAGATGGACAGCGAGCTGTGGCGTTCTTTAGGGACTGTCGTGGCCTTTAGTCTTCCACTCTGCTTTGTCCCTGAAGGAACGGAGAACAGGGTGACCAGGTGGCCCCCAGGATCTTGGCGAAACCACTGCACATTGGTCACTGAGTCAGAAAATTTGCACGACAGAGTGGAACCGGTTCCCTCCTGGAGGATCCGGGCTGGAGGACTCTGCTCCACCTGCATCCCTCTCACACCTGAGTAGGAATAGAGACAGGGTCACAGGTGATGTCACTGCAGCATCTACACAGCCCTGAAAATGCCCCCATGGATAATGAGAGGGAAGAAAGCCTGCAAGATTGTTAGCTCCCACCCCGGCCCCTCCACTGCAACTGCAAAAATGCTTTAAATTCTCCAAATCTGAAACAGTTCAACTCACAGAGCTGGGTGCACAACAACCCCAGCAGACAGCTCAGGGTCCTCTTCATGGCCCTTCTAGGCCTTGGTGCCTCAGTCAGATGCACTTAGTCCACTCAGGGGCACTGCTGTCAGTTCCTGGTTCTGGAACTGCTCTGCTCCTGAGCCAGTCGGCTCCACTGAGGAACCTGCCCAGGCTGGACACCGTGAGTCCTCCACAGGCTCTGTGCAGGAAGCCCCTCCGGCACTCAGACCTGTGAGAATCTGGGTGGAGCCTGGTGGGGAGAGAGGAGAGAGAAAAGTCATTAGAGGAAACTTTTCTGGTAGTCCCTGACTTGCGAGGACTGTGAGGGGCATGTGAGGAGGAAAGGGAGGCGCTTCCCCAAAAGAAAACCGATCAACTGTATTAATGAGTCTGGGGACCATCACAGAAAGGACATGCATGTACATGTATTGAAACCCAGAAAAGAAATGTGCATTCTAATGGGTCCTTATTAACCTGTGAATCAATTTACATGAAAGTCACTCTATTTATGCTAAATTTAAAAAGTTGTAACACCTCTAAAGTATATGCATAATGTTGCCTTCCTATTGGAGCATGTAGATTGGGATTCTCCTGGAATAACCAATAGCTGTGGTTAACATTATTATAAGGAATTGCTTTCTAAGGAGGTGGAGGGCTGGGGATAGTTTAATCAGTGCACACTAAATTACACTTAGGAGCAAGAAGTTCAGGTGTGCTGGTGCACATTAGGGTGACTAAAAGTAATGATAATGTATTGTAATCTTCAAAAGGCCGGAGTAAGGAGTGTAAAATGTACCACCCTAAGGAAATGATAAATGCTCAGCAGGACATGGTGACCCGTGCCTATAACCCTGCCACTCAAGAAGCTGAGACGGGCAGATCACTTGAGCCCAAGAGTTCCAGGTAAGACTGAGCTACACAGCAAGGCCTCAGCTCAAATATATAATTTCTTAAATGATAGATGTTTAATAAAATATTTCTTAACCTGATTTAAACATATATGCATCTAAATGTCACATTATATTCCATTAGTATCTATAACTGCATTTGTGTGTTTCATTTAAAACTGTCTACAGGTTATATAAAATAACTGATACTGGAAAAAAGCTGTTTATTATGAGAGGAAAAAGAGTATCAGTCCAGGCAAGAGTTACATATTACCTGCCTGGGCAATATGGCTTTTTAAATGATTCTTAGCTTTTAGTAACTGCCTGTGTCTCACGCTTCTACCTGATAAAATCTCTTTGTTCTTTATGATTCCTCTCCTCCCCCCACTTTCTCTTCCCACTGTATCTCTGTCATTGTATTTCCTCTCTTCTTCTTACCTTCTCTTTCTTTTAGCTACCAGAAAGAAGAAAAAATATTGAAGAAATGATAGCATTAAATGTTTTTTTTTCTCATTGTGAGCATATAAAATAAACCTCAGAGTTTTCTCTGGTATATAAAATACTAAGCAATAGTTTTCTTTTTAAAAAAAATCTGCCTCTTGTGCTTTGGAATTCTCAGTCTTGCCTTTTCTTTCTCTGTTCCTCTGATCCAGTCGGGTTCTTTGAGAGAGATGGTAGTGAGGCAGGTAAAAGTGCCGACAACAGTGTGCACATGCGTGAGGGCTGCAAATGCTGAGGACTCAAGGAGACGCCTCCAGTTCATACTATGGTGTCCTCAATTAGCATGTAGAAGGCAGAGCTGCTGAATGAAAGGCATATCCAGCAAACAGGGTTTTCAGGCGCCGATAATGATTCACTTGTCCTCGCGCCCAGTAATCTTCCCTGTTAACGATTACTGTCCCTTGTGTTCAGATCACTCCTTAGACTGCAGAGGAAGAAAGGGGTTTGTGATTCTGTTCCATTAGACAGAAGCCGGTTCCAGGTTAGGCAACAGCACCCTCCAGGGGCTAGAAAGAGAGCTGAAGAGAAGATCTGGAGGCCTGGAACTTTCCCCATTTCCTTCTGGCCTTTCTAGGGTTGAAATTCAAAGCTTTATGAGAACGTATGAAGGAGAATTTATGTTTTTGTAAGGTCATTACCTTGAGTTTGTTTTAAAAGACAAAAATATGGGTTAAAATGAGCACAAAAGAATTTTTAGGATGAGCAATAAAATCCATGAAATTACGTTGGGGTGGAGCCCGGGTGATTCAGTCCACAGGACTTACTATTCCAGCACAGAATGGAAAAGGGGGGAAGAAGCCTGGCTTCTTACAAAAACTGAGAGTTTACTCTGGGGTCTGAGGTTTGGCCAAGATTCAGGTTAGAGAATCATTTGTGTAACGCTGTTACCCTTCACCTTCAGAAACATGAAATTAGACACTGTGTTTGCCGTTCTAGTCACTAAGAGAATTTTTATCTTTCCCTCCCTCTATACACACAGATGGAAAGGAGTCTTTCTTTAGAGAGGCGTCCACGGTGCTTGCATTCACATATTGCTTGTTTTACAGAGAAATGTATGAGAATTTTTTAAGTAAAAAAAGAAATAAAAACAATGGTACAAAATTTAAAACCAAGATTGTAGCAAAATAACAATGGCACTATTGTGTATTGTTACCTTCAAATTAGTTGCTCATATTACAAGATAAGGGCATGAAAAATTGATAAGACAATCTAGGCACAAATCTTTTCAATGAGCTAATAGCAATTAGTTGTATAACTATCTTAACTGTTATACCCCTATATATTATTTTTTTCCTTTTCCTTGTTTTCTCCTTTCCCCCACCCCAGTTTCTCTTTCCTTTGGAGAACTGTCTTTCCATTTCACACTATCTATTGTACATTTTGGATCATGTTTACACTTCAGCTTCTTACACTATGGGGACAATATGATGTTCACACGTGTGAGTCTGATTTATTTTACTAATGAGTATGGTCTCTAGTTGCATCTATTCCCCTATAAAAGTCTAAAGTTTATCCTTCTTCATAGCTGAGTGATACTCCATGGTATAAAAATACCACATCTTTAAAAAAAGATTCCATACCTAGGTTGATGGGCATTTGGCTTATTTCCCAGGCTTAGCTCTTACACATTGTGCTGCTATAAATATGGGCGCACATACATCACTGGGGTGTGATGCTGTTGATTCTTCTGGGAAAATATTCAGAAGAGGAATAGCTGGCACGAATGGGACATCTAATGCTATTTTTTTCAGGAATCTTCATACTGATTTCCACAGTGTTTTCACCAGTCTCCACTCCCAAAATTGGAAAAGGATTCTTTTCTCTTCACAGCCCCTCCAGCATTAGTTATTGGTTGATTTCTTAATAATAGCAATTCTCGATGGAGACAAGATGGCAGACTGGTAGATAGCAGGAGAGAGACCCTCTCTGAGAGAGACAGCTCAAATGCCAGAATAAAACACCCTGGAGAGACCCAAACAGATAGAGATAGACTCTCACAACCCACGAAGAATCTAAAGTGCAAAAAGTCACTCAAATATGAGGTCCTGGGGCTACTATTAATGCAGATAAGATCAGCAAGCATGGCGCCCTCATCGAGCCGCCTGAATTCCTGCCCGACCTGAACAAGGGATCCGAGCTGAAGTGACTGGCTTGAGTTGCTGGAGCGCGGATCTGAACAGCCCTGCGTGCAGCTCACCTGGACCGGCTCTGCACACGACTCACCCAGAGGCACCGTAAATTCCCACCACAGACGCTCTGAAGTTGGAGGTTGGGGAGCCCAGCATTTTTCAGGGACGCGGTGAGTGATGGGAATAAGACCCTCCCACGGGAAAGGGAAAACCGACTGGATGACATGTTGGATTTGGGCAGGACAGCCCTCACTCCATAAGGAAGTGGCTTCAGCTGGTTGCTCCACTCGCCGAGCAGATTGGTGGAATCTGCTTGGACTAGGCCACGCCCCTGGCAGGGATCCAGTTACTTCCCTGAGATCAATGCACACTGACACAGTGAAGGCCTGCAAAGGTTGACTGGCCCAGAAGGGAGGAGCTAGCACACACTGCCCGTGGGTGAACTCTAATCTCTGATAACCTATTGAAGCAGGCTAAAGCTCCTAGCCTGCACCCTCTAGAGGAGCCTTAAACAACAAGAAATTTACACTGTACACTTGTATGGAAGGAACCAAAAACATGATGATGATGAAAGGGAGAAATAAGAAAACACTCCCAGTCCCCAGCCCTGAGAACATTGATCCAGGAGAGGTAAATACAAAAGAGACTGAGAGCAGCAAAAATGCAACATCAAACATAGCATTAGCGGACATAAAGAGATATATTCAAGACCTCGTAAGCAGGACCAAAACTGAAATATTAATTCCAATTAAAGAAGAGATAAGTAGATTAATAAAAGAAGGGCTGTGCACCTCTCAAGAAGACACAGACAAAAGAACAGAGGAACAAAAATGGAGAGAAAAATTTAATGAAGAATTCAGAAAAAACCTAGTTTTCATGGAGCAAATTGAAAGAGATTATCAGGAAACTAAAGACTCAATAGAAAGCTGGCAATACTGCTTGAAAGTAACCAAAGGTAGACTATCAAAAATTGAACAGAGGCTTGCAATGTGGGGTCATGAAAGGGAAGATCTCTTAAAAATAACAAGGGAGCAGGCAGTAAAGATACAAAGACTGGAAGATGACAAGAGGATCTATAACTTAAGAATAAAGTATGTGAATGAAGAAGCAGGAATCAAACCAGAGGAATTACAAAGGCTATTCTTAGCAATTATTAAAGAGAATTTCCCAAGCATAGAAAAAAGAAATGATATGCAGAGGTATGAAGCATACAGAACTCCAGCCACCTACAACCCAAACAGAGCTACACCCAGACACATAATAATCAAGATCCCAGAAATTCAATATAAGAACAGAATATTAAAAGCCATCAGAGTAAAGAAACAGATCACCTATAAAGGAAAACCCATCAAAATCACAGCAGACTTCTCGACACAGACCATCAGGTCAAGAAGAGCTTGGAGTAAAGTAATTCAAGTGCTGAAGGAGAATAATCTCCAGCCCAGATTGATGTATCCTGCAAAACTCTCTCTAGAAATTAATGAAGAAAAAAAGATGCTTCCATGACAAAGAGGAACTTGGAGAATTTGTGACCACCAGTCCAACCCTACAAAAAATACTGAAGGACATTCTAGGGAGAGAGAAAAAGAATACGAGCATTTCAGGAGCAGTGGCAGAGAGGTATCAGTGAACAAGGCAGACAGTAAAGTGGAAGAGAAAAATAGACTATCAATGGCAGAAAAATAGAATAGCAGAAATGAGCCAGAGAAGATTGGTTATAATCTCTAGTATAGAGGGCCTTGAAATACTAACAGAGAGAAACACAGGCAGAGTAGATCAGGAGATAGGGTCCATTGAGCTGCTCTATATAGGGAGGCAATGGGACCCAAAACAAGCAGTGTACCCCATGGGAGTGAAAGGGGAGAAATTGTCTAAAAAAGGGAGGCAGAGGATATTGTTAATGGGGTAACAAGATTTAAAATTTACATTATTCTCACCACTCTGCTTGGATGGATTATGTGCTGTTCAATTTTGTCTACTTACACTAGACTTGAGGACATGGTCAGCTATGTCAAAAGTAAGAGGACATATTATGGTAATCATCCCTAATTTTCCTATCAACTTAATCTGAAGCCCTTTATAACTTATACTGTCTTATTATGGCTGATCTTAATTGAATCTGGTTTGTTAGATTGCTACTTTGTATTGACTTATTTTATTTAAATCTGTTGTGATGGATAGCATCAAGTCTAAGAATATAGGCAACTACAATGAAGATGACAAGATTCACTAAGATACCCACTCTGGTTTGATTATTACTTGCTTTTGAAGTCTTATAATGTCTCTAATGCTTTGTTTTTATTAATGTTGTTATATACTGATGAGACACCATGGTAACCATTGTAGATCATAGTTTTATGTGACTTTTCTGCCTCATGCTTTTCTAGGAATTGTTTTATCTTGCTTTGTTTTGTTTTTCTTGCTAATACAGAAATGATAGATATACATGTAGAGACTCATGCATGTGTAGAGCTTATAAACAGTTTATGAGAACCAACTATATAACACATGTTGAAATAAACAACTTCTTTGAAGAAAAAGAGACACCACAATACCCAGTGCTGTTTCCATAATGTCATGATGTGAAGTCCAGCAAAACTATCAATCTTTGTTCAAAGTGATCTTAGCTTGCTTTGCCTTGTTTAAGTTCAACACACATTAAGGTATGGACAGCTGTTTTGAGGAGAATGAGAGACACTATGACAGCCATTCATGGCTTCCCTAATGTCTGGTCTTGAAGACCTGTAATGCCCTCCTCATCCTGCTCAGATCAATTCTATACTAGGTTGTTTCTTATGAATTCCCTATATGTGACAATATGGACAACTATTTGGAAGAAAACAAGAGTCAGTATGATAGAGAGTGAATATCTCCAATTGTCTAGCTTTGAAATTTATGTCTTACATTGCTTTCTTGAGATCCTCTTTGCTCTGTTTTGTTGTCTTTAATTTTACCCTATTGATATAATTGCATGTATATTTGAGTGGGTAAGATGGATGACCATATTGCTGTTTTTGTCAGATCATGGAGCAGAACTGTTAACAGTCTCACTGTTTGAATGTCTACTTTACATGTTTTAACTTTGTAATTTGAACAACTATTTTCAAGAAGTCAGTATGTAATTTGTCAAGTAATGATTTCTTAGGTTTTATTGTTGTTGTACTTTTCCTTTTTTCCTTGGAATACTGTATTGTTGCTACCCTTTATTCTGTTTTATTTTGTTTTGTTTTTTTCTCTTTATATAAAATTATAAAAAAAATAGCAATTCTCACTGAGGTGAGATAAAACCCCAGGGTTGTTTTAATTGGCATATCTCTAATGACCAGTAATGTTAAATGTTTTTACATTTATTTATTTGATATTTGTATTTGTGCATCTGAGAAGTGTGTGCTCATGTCAGCAGCCCATCTTTGAACTGAGTCTTTGAATTTGGGGGGTCTGATTTTTATTCTATTCTTTATATGCTGTAGACAGAAGTCCTTTGAGAGACTTTTCCCACTCTGTGGGTTGCCTTTTCTTTTTTTCTTTTTTTTTAAAGGGAATAAAATTAAACACAACAAAACAGAACAGAATGGGACATAAGAAAGCATAAAATTTCAAAGTTAGACTACCAGAGATCTTCACTATCTGTCATATTGTCTCTTGTTTTCTTCCAAATGGTTGTCCTTATCTTTGCATATGGGGAGCTCATACTAAATAACATAGCCAATCTTTTCACAAGTTGTGTAGTTCACTGGCTCCCACTTGCTGAGCAGGGAAGGGGGGACACGGAACAGGGGACAGGGCGACATGAGATGTCTGATTCTCAGCCCACATGCCAGCAGGATCGCAGCCGCCCCCCAGAGAGGGGAGTAGTTCCTTGTTCTGCTGGCACCCCAAGTCAACCGCATGGTACAGATCCCAATGCACGAGGGTCTCTCCCCTGCAGGCCCCCCAAAGTCCGCCATACTCACCTACTATTTCTTTCTGATGCATTGACCATTCCATTTCCAAAGTTCTGAACTGGCCAACAGACCACAGAAAGAATTTTCTTTAGGCTCCTGTTTGAAACTAGAAGCTACAGCAATCTGCTGGCCTTGCTTCAGGGCCACTGTGGGTTGCCTTTTCATCCTACTTGTGGTTTCTTTTGTTGTGCAAAAGCTTTTCAATCAGATGTAAGTGTCCAGTTGTTGATTCTGTGAAGAATTCTCCATGCTGTTTGGGTTTTGCTCATGAGATCTCTGCCTGCTCCTATGTCTTAAAGACCTACTTTCTTTCAGTAAATGTAGTGGGTTTTTTTTTTTTAACACTGTGATCCCTGATCCATTCTGACTTTTTTTTTAGTGCATGGTGATAGACATGGGTCCAGCACCATTTATTAAATATGCTTCTTTCTTCCAGTGAACATGTTTGACCCCTTTGTTAAAAATAACGTGGCTGAGGGTTTTTGTAGTTGTGTCTGCATCTTCTAATCTGTTCCACTGTTTCTCAGTGGCATATTCCATTGCAAGTACTATGCTGATTTTACCACAGTAGCTTTGTAGTATAATTTCAAGTCAGGGATTGTGATGCCTCCTGCCTTCCCTTTTTTCTCCAAGATTGCCTTTGTTATTCTAGGTTTCCTCCAGGTGAATTTTATGGCTGTTTTCTATAGTTCTGTGAGGTATGTTAATGGTAGTTTGATTGGGATTGCATTAAATCTGTATAACAATTTTGAGAGTATGGCCATTTTCACTAAGTTGGTTCTTTCTACCCAGGAGCAAGTGATATTGTTCCATTTTCTGATATCCATTTTAATCTCCTTTTTCAAAGCACTGTAATTTTCAATATATAGATCCTTTACTTCCTTTACTGTATTTATTCCTAAGTATTTTTTGTATGTTATTGTGAAGGGTTTAGTTTTCTAATTTCTCAGTGAGTTTTTCATGTGTTTGCAGGAATGCTATTGATTTTTGATTGTTGACTTCCTATCCAGGTATGCTACTGAAATTGCTTATTAACTTTAGGAGTCTTTTCGTAGAGTTTTTGCGGTCTTTTATGTAGAGTTTCATGTCACCTGTGAATAATGGTAACTTGTTCCTTTCCTATCCTTATTCCATTTATTACTCTCCCTTGTCCAACTTTTTTGACTAGCATTTTCAGAAATATATTAATGAAAGTGGTGATAGTGGACATCCTTGCCCTGCTCCTGACTTTAGAGTAAAAGCATTCAGCCTTTTCCATTTAGTGTGATGTTGGCTGCTGGTTTGACATGATGGCTTTTAGCAGATTTTGGTAAAGACCATCTATGTGGATTTTCTGTAGGGTTTTTTTTAAGTCATGTATGAGTCCTAGACGTTATCAAAAGCTTTTTCAGGATGTGTTGAAATGATTACATGATTTTTGCCTTTGGTTGTATTTATACAATGTGTTACATATGTTGATTTACATATGTTGAACCATCCCTGCATTCCTGGGATGAATCCCACTTGGTCATGGTGTGTAATCTTCTTGATTTGCTGCATTCTGCTTGCTAGTATCTTATGGACAATTTTTTCCTCTATGTTCATGAGGGAGTTTATCCTGTTTTTCTTTCTTTCTTCTTTTCTTGGATAGGTCTTTGTGTGGTTTTGGTATCAGGGTAATACATGCCTCCAGGAATCAGTTAGGGAGAATTATTTCCCTCTGAATTTCATCAAAGAGTTTGAGGAGTCTTGGCCTTAAATCTTCTCTAACTTTCTTGTAGAATTCAGCTGTGATTACATCAGGACCTGGGCTTTTCCTTGTTGGTAATTTTTTAATTTTGATTTTCACTTTATTAACTGATATTGAGTTATTCATAATTTTTATTTCTTCTGGATCCAACCATGGCAGTTCATATGTATCTAGGATTCTGTTTCTTCTGTGCTTCTCATCTTATGGGAGTAAAGATTTTCAAAGTAGGCATTGATGATCTTCTGAATTTCCATAGGATCTGTAGTGATTTCACAGTTTTCAATCCTCATTGCGTGAATTTTAGTATTTTGTTCCTTTTTTGATAAGATTGGCTAAGCATTCTTCAATTTTATTTATTCTTTCAAAGAACACACTCCTCAGTTTATTAATTCTTTGCATAGTTTCCTTGGTCTCCATTGTACTAGTTTCTCGTCTGATATTTGTAATTTCTTCCCTTGTACAGGCTTTGGGTTTGTCCTGCTCTTCTTTTTCTAGAAGCTCAAGGTGTAACATTAGGTTGTTTATTTGTGCTTGTTCTTTTTTCCTGGTGGGAGAATTCACTACTATAAATTTTCCTCTTCAGACTGGTTTCATTGCATCCCATAAGTTCCCTCTATGTTGTATCTCTATCCTCATTTAGTTATAAATATTTTTTAATTTCTTCCTTTATTTCATCTGTGATCCACTGGTTTGTTTAGAATGGTGTTATTTAATTTCCACATGTTTATGGAGTTTTTGAAGCTTCCTTTGCCATTAGTTTCCAATTGCATTGTGCTATAATCTGATAATACGAATGAGATAATTTCAATTCCTTTGCGTTCACTTAAGCATGTTCTATGGGCTATTATATGGTAAGTTTTATACAATGTCACCTGTGCAGCTAGAAGAATGTGTATTCTGATGTTAGGTGGAATACTTTGAAAATATCTACTGCATTCATCTGTTCACAGGTTTGGTTCAGATGATTTTTTTTGCTGATTTTTTTTCTAGTTGATCTATCTCTTTGTGACAATGGGGTATTAAGTTCTCCCATTAAGAGGGTGCGGGGAAACCAAGCAACCTGCTTGTCTTCCTGGTAAGCAGCTGTGGCTCAGTCAAATGGTGGCCACCCCAGGAAGAGAACCAGGCAGCGTCTCCTGAGATCCATGCCATATTGGAACTTAGGGTGCTGGGAAGCAAAGCAATCAGCTCGCCTCCTTGGTAATCAGCCATAGCCTACCAGCATGTGGGCTGAGAATCAAAGATCCCATCCCCATGCCACATTAGCAAATGGGAGCCAGATGTCTGAGCATCTCTTGGGATGTTGACCATAAGCAATATAGCAAATATGGGGGATTTCCTTCTGCCATCTCTTTGAAGGCAAATATTGTTATCACTGTTTTTCTTTGTTCTGATCAACTGTATTTCTCTATCCAATATTCTGTTTTGATAAGTTCTATGATGTTCTGTATTTGGTCTGAGTTTGCTATACCTGATTGAAAGAACAGCTATTGTGAAGATAACGAGATATACTATGGTACTTATTACTGTTATCCCAGTAACCTGCTGTGATGTTCTGTAGCAATTTCACTGCACTGTCTCAATTGGCTTTGTTCTGTCTTATTTTACTACCTTCAAAATAATTAAAAAATTTAAAAAAAGATCTCCCATTAAAATGTGTTATGACTTACTTGATTTTTCATGCCTAATAGTAACTGCATTATATAGTTATGTCCTCCTGTGTGTGGTTCATATATGTTTATATATGTTCTGTATTCTCACTGAAGTTTTCTCTTAACAAGTATGTAGTGACATTCTTTATCTTTGGTCACTCTTGGTTTGAAGTTCACATTGTTTACAGAGAGAATAGGTGCCCTTGCTATTTTCTGGGTTTCTGTTGCATGATGCATTGGTTTCCGTCCTGTGACTGTCAGGCTATAAGTTTCTTTCTGAGCTGTGTGTGTTTCTTTCACATGGTGTATTGTTGGACATTTCACTTTGTACACCATTCTTAACACACACACCACAAAGGTAAAAAGCCATGTACTGTTTCGTTTTCCGTTATTCCAGTGACTTTCTAGCTTCAAATTTGGAGATAAATTTTCTGTAAAAGGACTAACAGTATCTTTGAATGCTCAGAAAGAGTTTCTTGAGTCCCATTGATTCACAATGTTGTACCATATGTACTACACACTCAAACTTTTGTTCTTTCACATCACATTAACAAAATTAGGCAAACTGGGCTACCATGACCGAAGATCTTAGAGTGCACATAATTCTACCAGGGCAACAGTCAGGAAGTTGTTTTCCTTAGGAAACAACTTTGCTGTGGGAATAGAGTCATTTAATACATACAAGACACATTAAATGACGACTGTGATTCAAATTGCCACCTAGTATGCTTTGTATTGCAGGATGTAAAACTGACCCCCAGCTATGCAATTTTGAGCTGGCACTCAAGACATTCAAAGCTTGCCATAACTCAATATCCCACCATTTTCTGGTTGTAGCAAAAAGTCAACATACAGGGAATGATTTCACCTCTAAAAAAAATCACCTACACTGAAAAAGTGCAATGAGGTCGAATTCCTTCCTTTTAAAAATGTTTTTAGAGCTACTACTGAAGTTGCATTTACAAAAGAATTGATAAAAATACTCCTCTGGATTGTACAAGAAGGACCACTGGTGAGACGTGTGTGTGACTCATCAGACTTGATTTATTTCTCTTCTGCGTCCTCATTGGCTTCCCGCTCCTCATTTTTCCTTTCTTAGTTTTCTACAGTTAAATCTTTTGTGGTTTCCTGATTGGCCACTTTGGCCTGTTTTCCCTTTGTGCCCCTTTTCTCTTTGCTTGCACTGTTTGCTATGAAGATTTATCCTTTCCTGCTGCCTTTTTTGGCTTTCTTTCCAGTTTTGTCAATGCAGGTTTAGCCACCAACCTTACTGATCTCCTCTTGCGTTCCTCATTCCCCTCCCCTCCCACTGAGGTGACCTTCCTCTTGGGCATCTTGGAAGAGGCCAGTGCAGAAGCTGACCCCTGAGAATGTTGGTGTATGTTAATGTAAACTAATATTTGCTGAAATAAATCATGTGGTCAAAATCCTGGTCTCTCTTCTACTGTGTGAGGTGAGTTATCAGAGAACTAAAGCCCATCCTCAGGTGAGCAGCTACACCATATGGTTGGGACCATAAGGCTGGGTGATAGCAGAAGAAACTGGATATGAAGAGAGAGGACTCACTGGACACGGCCTTTCCTGACCACATTTCCTCCTGTCCCTTCTGTAGTCCTATGAGGGCCAGGCAGGGAGCTGCCCCCACTGGTTGGTCTTGAGGGTCCTCTGCAGCTGAGTCTCCTGAGCAGCTGCATGAAGCACAGGGCTGGTGAGGCGCTGTGCAGGAGATCTTGCAGCAGGGGCTAAGGACAGGCAGAGCCTGACTTAGTTGTGGAGACCGAAGCAGAATAATAACACAGATTCAGTTTCCTCTGCTTGGTTCTTAAATGTTTGCATAAAGAACTTAATATCCCAGGAGATTTTAAGTAGCAGCTAAAAGGTTGGTAGAGAAAAACTACTCATCAGCATTTTCAGGAAAGGCCAGCAGTGAGAGTGTCCTGAGTCTGAAAGAGAAGGAAACCTTTCAGGCTGAGCACGGGTAACTTCTGGAAGTGGGAAGCAAAGTTGTTCTCTTTAATTTTACACCCAGCCCTTCCTATATCAGCTTAGCTCATGACCTCTGAGGGTTCTTGGAATTTGACCTGACACCGGCTCATGTTCCTGGGTAAACTAAGTGAACGCTCTCACAGAAGGGAGGGACACAGCCGTCCCTTGCCAGGGCTTCTCCCCCAGCCTCCAGCACCCTAGGGTTTTTGCTCTGCTCCCTCTGCAGCTCTCCTCACTGTGTCCCCAGGGCGCAGTAGTAGGTGGCAGAGTCTGACAGCTGGAGTGAGGGTTTCTGCAGGTGGAAGGAGCTGAGCCTCTTGACAAGAGTGGCCTGGAAGCCTTGGTTCTCTGTTGGCTGGTTTTCTGTGGCGCTCCTGAGGAGGAGCCGAGGAGCCGTGTTGGGATACTGGACATACCAGAAAAGGAACGAAACCGAGTAAGTAGCCTGGTATGTGCAGTTCAGGATCAGAGGGGCCCTCTCTGGGAGAATGACTGGGCCTGCTGTCTGGGTCACGGAGTCTCCATAGCTCCACCCTAAAGAAACAGAAAAATATATTGTTATGTAGGAAAGAAAGCTAAAGCTGTCATGATGGTAGGAAATTGAAATATTAGTTATTAGAAAAAAATGTTTATTACTGCATGTTAAAAGCATCACAAGAAGAGAGCAGATGACAGAATGCATGTTAATAGAAGCAAATGATTCCTGATGTCTGTGATTCAGCTCCAATGAGGCCGTATAGAAAAGCCTCACTTAGAAGAAACCAGAGCTTTGTTCTGCACAACAGCTGTCTATCTGTTTACTACAAAGGTATCAGGTCTGTTGAAGGACCGCCTCTCTGCAAACGTGGACCACACATGAAGCAGTATCGCCATCTAGTGATAGTTCTTAAACTTGCACTCCACCTCTGACCTTGCTTTAAGTACATATAATGCCATTGTCCTCCCTCCCCCTTGGCCACAGAAGACCCGTTCGGAGACCCCCTCAGTGTGCCTGAAATCACCTGCTGCACAGAACACTGAGCGGACCGCGGCTTCCCTACATACACACCTGTAATACCGTTTGTGTGTGAAGTGGGCGCGGTGCTGTCTGAATCAACACGCTGCCGACAGCTGAAACGAGTTTCGGTTCATGTCTTCTACTCACAAACACTGTGGCTTTTAAATCTCAGCTAAGCACTTGTCACGCACTGTGGCTGTAGATTTTTTCCAATTCCAGGTGTGGTGACAAAAGAGTGACAAAAAAGGACTGAAGTGTGCTCATTGTGAACCACAAATATGCTGGGTACAGGGAGGACTCTCGTGCTGGAAGAACGGAGCAGAGCCACGCAAGATTCCATCGCACTGCTTAGGTGATTTATCTGAAACTGATGAATTGTGCATGTCTGATATTTTCCATCTAGCATTTTCAGATGACACGTGACAGGATGTAACTAAAAACAAAGGAAAAATTAAGTAACAGGCACTATTACAAAATGGCTTGTGAGAAAGTTAATTAAAAAAGAATAAATATTTAAAAGAAACCACAACACATTTGCTTTATACAACCACAACTGTATTTGGACAATATTTAATTACTGCGACTTGCAGTGCACCCTCACGGTGCAGAGATATTCACCCAAATAACCCCAGCCACTACTTTTAAGTGGACTGGTCTGAGGTCCCTTGATTCCTAAGGACAAAGAAGGACATCTCTGTGTGCAAAGCCCTCTCTGCTCCCCACCAGTGCCTCACCTCATTATCCCCATCCCTCCCCGAGTCCCAAGCAGCAGCTGACTACACCATCCAGTTCAGGGTTTGCCAGACAATCTGCTCCGAAGGACCAGTGTTTCCTCACGGGCTGGTACATTTGTGAAATACAATGAGATAAATTCCTCTGACTGTAGGCATTGACCCTAAATTTTACTTTTAATCTCTGCTCATTTGCACACATGTGGAGGAAACTCTGTTAGGGAAAGAAAAAGCCATAGGCTGAATAATTACCCAAGCTCACACAGGACCAGGCACAGCAACCAAGATTCAGCCGACACTGTAGCGCGTGAGGCGGACACCAGAATCCTCCAGAAAGTGATGCCTGAACAGTGGGCTAAAGAGGTCCTGTGATGCAGGCTGTCAGGGAGAAGCTGGGCAAGTTCCTAAACAGACTGGGAGGAACCTTGGAGGGTGGGATACAAGTCAGACAGCCTCCTTTCTGGACACCAAAGTCCTGGCAGCAACCGGTAGTGTCCTCGCTTTCTGTCACGTTCACCTGACCAAGACCTCTATGAAAGCCCTGAACTTGAACACGTGTGGTTTTCTACCTTTTGGAAATTCTCTCCCCAATAATGGGGGGCCCTTCTTTTTATTCTTCTGAATAAATGTGCACTTGGTCATCCTCCCGCAAAACAAGTCTCCATCCAGTGATGTAACATTCATATGTGTAGCACCATCAGAATTGTCACACATGTGAACAAGCAGGTAAATACCATCTATAGCCAGGAGAAAACAAAACAGTAGACAGAGATCAAGAAATGACACAGATGGTAGGATTATCATTATAAAAGGAAATAATTACAAATCATTATAATTACGAATGATAAAATGTATTAAATCACTAAAGAACTATAGGAACATAAAGAGTAGAAAAAGACACAAGGGTCAAATAGAACTTCTATAGGTAAGAATAAATTAGATATGATTAGTGTCAGATGAGAAAATGCAAGAAAAATCTCAGCAGACTTAAGGAAGAGCAATGGAAATGGTTCAAACTAAAGAAAGATAAAGTAAGTTGAAAAGGACAGTCCCCGAGCTGTGGGGAAACCCAAGTGATCTTATGTGCATGTGATGGAAACCTCAGAAGAAAACAATGGAGAAAGGAAAGATAGTTAAATACAGACCGAGAAAATCAAGGCTTAATTATAAATCTACTAATATGAGAGAAATGGAAAGACATGTATTCCACGGCTCACTGTAACCACCCTAGTCCATTTTGTGTTGTGCTAAAATTCCTGAGGCAAAGTACTTTTTAAGGCAGATATAATTACTTGGCCCATCATTTAGGAGGCTGGAAAGTCCACACAGTGTGGTGCACCTGAAATTATGTGCACTTCTCAGATGACGATTGACACAGGATAGGGCTTCACTGTCTTTCAAATAATTTTCTCTGTCATTGTCTGAATGGTTTCTGTTACTCACATTCAGTTTTCTTAATGCTTTTTCTGCAGTACTCTATCTGCTCACTCTCACCCATAATGTTCTGTTCATTCATATCGTGAATTTTTAACCTAGAATTTCTTTTTCTAAGATTTTTATATCTTATATCTTATATATTTTATATTTTATATCTCTATTCATATTCCTACCTCTTTTCTTTTTCTATAATATTGGTCTTCTCTATGTCCCTTAATGTATTGAATATAAATATTTACAACATTTGTTTGATAACCCAAACATTAGAGCCTTTATGAGTCTGTTTTTATTACCCTTTATCTTTTCTTTGGTTCTTTGGTTCAGTTTCCTATGTCTCTGAATATCTAATAATTTGTTTTAACATACAAGATGCTATAGATATTGTATTATAAAATCATAAGTTTTGTTATGTTATTCAGAAGGAGCTTGACTTGTATTTCTATCAGGAGCTTAAATTACTAGTGAATTTCCTTGATCTTGAGGAAAATTGGTTTAGACTCTATAGGGTGAGATTTGTTTTACATTTACTCAGTACAAGTGTTTAGCATTTAGGAAAAGATACTATGCTAAATCATACAGCATGGCCCTTTCAAAGTTTCAGCAAAGAGCACAAGACGTACAAGAAACCTCCTTCCCATGACAGGATTTGAAAAGTGTATTGTGCTTCTTACTGTTACCAATACATTAATGTACTGTGATGTGGTTTTGAAAGTGTTGGATTCACGGATACTATGTTTGCCAAGCAGTATTTCAGAAGATGTCTCATTTTTGCCATCAACGATTCTGGTCCTCACTTTCAGGATAGTTCCACAATGCAATAAAGGATAAGTCAGAAAATAAAATTTCACTTAGCGGAGAAAAACCTCCCAACTTTTGTAAATAATGTGAAGTTTTGTTGCACAGACACCCTGCAGTCTTAATCACTTCATGTATTCTCATTTTGAGGTCAGTCACCTTCACAGCTGGCAAGGCCGATGAAAAAACAGCCGCTCCCAAGTCTTCTCACATGAGATTCCTGCAACAGGAAATTCACTGGTGCTGGTTCAGCCACGCGGTTTCTGTGAACAAGCTTCGCCACAATGTCACCCACAAACACTAGAGGGCAGCAAGGAAGCCAGCACGAAAATCACAGAACGTTTTAGCCGGACCTCAAGTGCTTCCGCCAAGAACTGCTTCAGCTCTGGACACATGGAGTCGCCGGAGGCTGATTCTCAGGAAGAGTGGACAGGCTGAGAAGCAGGTTTCACACGATGCTGACGTTTACGTAAGATATAGAGGAAGTGCAGCGCTACACCACGCAGATAGGAAGCATTGCAGCTGAAGAACAGAGACAAGGGGTGAAAGTCCGGATACGGGAGGGTCAGAGTGTTTCAGGAGCATCTTCTTCTCTGGCTTCTTATACTTCCCAGCCCAAAGCTGTGAAGACATTCGATGAGGGAAATAAGGCAGTCAGCACTGATAACCGATCAGACAATAGGTTTCCATTCTGTTGATCCACGGGCAATTCATGTCATTTTCTCCAGTTTGCTCAGGGGGTCAGCTGGACCCAGCAATGTCATCGTCACTGAGACCCGAGCCTCCCTGCTCCACGCCAGCGCTTCTCCAGAGCCCAAGCCCTGATCTTCAGGACGCCTCAGACGGTGCATCCTGGCTGGCGGTATAAGGAAAGATGCGTCTCATTTTCCATACACTAAAAATACACAAAACTTGTCTCATAGAAGTTTTGATGTTCATGTTTAACAGTAATTCTGAAACGTACAATAACATGCCTCACATATAGTGAGCTCGAAAAGATATCAGACTTCTTTTTCTTGGTAAAACCTGTTTATATTTCAGAGTCTAGGTCTGGGGCTTATTACTGCATTTGGAAGCTTTTGGAAAGTGTAACAATCCACTTCCCTGGTGTTAGTCATTGCTTTCCCTATGCTCCAGGAGTCACGTCCTCCTGACTATGTTATTTTTCTGGGATGCTTAAGGAAAACAAATGGAGCACCCAAAAGGAATTTTCGTTTCATTTTCCTATTGAGTAGTGGTATTAAGTGCTTTTTAAACATGCTGCTTTGTTATTTTTGATATTCAAGTCATATTTTGAG
>PVJX010027879.1:0-24428 GCA_004027295.1 Dolichotis patagonum
CAAAAAACATTCTTTCTCATCTTAAATGTCACAGCCCAATCAGCATTATTCTCCCTTATACACAGGGACAAGTTGTCAGGTATGTGTGGACCATTTGGATAGAAATACAGAAAAAAGAAACATTCTTGATGTCAGTTAAATATAATCACTATAATTGAAACTGGGGCTGATTTTTTCATAAATGTTGTTATAGAAAATGGCTTGGAAATAAGCCAACGCTTGTAGGCCCACCTGTACCAAAGCAGAGCCAAGGAATCTGTCTTGGCTTGGTAGAAACTATGGCATGCAGATATAAATTGCATTTACTTCTTGGGCTTCTATTCTATGTCTAAACACCTGACAAAAATTTCCAGATATTGGTAGGTACAATATTTGAGTGAAGCAAGCCAGTTAAACAAAATAAAAGATTGAAATACATTATGAATCTCCTCATCAGATAAAGATATTTTATTTTGGTGAAGTGTTATGTCTGTGAATAAAATAGGACAAATTAATAAGAATTAGATAAAGTAAAGAGCAGATATTAAGTCCAAAAAAGTTGAATAATAGAAATCCTAAGAATTTCTACAGTCATTGCCATTTCAGAATACAGATTATCAATATTCTTGAGACATAAAACAAAATATACTTCAGTCCTTCTGTGACTAATTACTATCTGGAGATCCGTGAAAAGTGAAGTATACTTGTTGGGAGGCATTTGACTTTCAACTCCCTTTTGCTGACCCTAAAACAAGTAAATTCAACCAAACATGACTGACAGAAGCCACTGTTTCTAAGTCACATATATGCAAAAGCACTATGATAAACACACATATAAAATTTTGGGTAAGATTGCAAAGGATAACAATGAGCCAGAAGAGTAAACCAACCTGGATGCCTAATTGGGAGGGAAAAAACAGTGTGCATTTCAAACCCATATCATTGGTCTGATCTGCCTCGTTTCCTACAGATTCCTGCTTATCATAGTAAAAACAGCCAGAGAACAATTTGTATTTCTGTTTTTAAATGAGTACTACTTGTGATATATGTTTGCCTCTGATCAAATGATTGTTGTTTTTGGGAGATTTGCAATATGATTATGTAGCTGTTTATCTAGATTTTTCCCCAAAGACTTAAGTGATCATAGGCAGGGTTTTGGTAGGCAATTGTATTATGGGGGCTAGTGCCAATTTGTCAGGAGATGGAAACGCTCAAAAGACAAGTGCGCTAAGGGTGTGTCCACGGAAGGTTTATCTCTTTCCCTGGTTCCACCCTTGAGGCGCTCTGCTTCCTGGATGCCCTGCCATGAGTAGCTATTCCTCTGCCCTGTACCTGTGCCACGTCACCCTGCCTTGGTGTCAGCCAACTATGGACTGAAGCATGAGCCAAGATACACCTTTCCTCCTTCTAGTTCGGTGTCAAGTATGGCGTCTCAGCAATGAGGAAAGTGACTTGAGAAAACAGCTAAACATGAAATTCTTTGCTTTGTCAAATCTTTGAAAAAATGACGTGACATATCTCCCAACAGCTGAAGAGAGCAACTGGAATATGATTGGTGATGGTGATAACACAGTAGTTGAGAAAATAAGAGCCCTGGGCCAAACTTCAGAGGTTCAAAATTCTCTTCTTTCTGAGCTGCATGAGAGTATGTAGGTTACTTACACTATATTCTAGTTCCATTATCTGTTTAAAAAAAAAGGCAGAATCTCTCACATCTAGTTATTGTTGAGTTTTAGAAGAGATTATAATCATCATAAATGCAAAACAATGCTGGACATACAGTAGATGCTTAGTAAATATGATACTTTATTATCTCAGCCAGTGTCTCTGGCACCAAGATGATAGAAGCACGTTGATGCCAATGGAATCTTCCCAGTATTGACAGGGGTTACACAATGTCAAACAACACAGGTCTTCAGGAGATTCTTAAGAAGGGAAAGATCTCAAAATAATTTGGAGACTTAGTGACCATTAGTCTTGCTTTTTCCAACTCCTCACAGGAAGATTCGTGTAATTTGTTACAGAATTGGACATATGAGCATGACTGAAAATTCATAAAATGGTAAAGCATTTATGTGAAAAGGGAGGATACTTGCTTCTATAACTCACTCATTAGACCTATTTATTTTTGACCCACCTTCATTATCTTGCTTACAGAGGACAGGATACTAGAGAGAAGAATACGCTTCCTCTTGGGTTCCACAGACTAATACAAGGTCGCCCGTTCCATCGTGGCATCAGACTTGGATCTCAGGTAAACTTGGTGTTCATGGTCTTTTTCCACTCTCTCAGGCTCTCTCATAGGGAAGCCATCAGAAATGGGATTCTGAAGAAAATTTCTGTGAATACAATGATTCCTTGAGGCCTTGAATACAGAGGAAATGAACTCAGTACCTAAAATTATTTATTGAATAGCAGTTGAGGACATTTAGATGTATTCTGAGAAATTAACATTCAGAACAGGATTTATTGTATAATATGACCAAATTAAAGAGGTTATCTATATTAAAGAACATAATTGCCACAGCAAAGATGACATCTTATAGGTGAGGGCGTTTAACCTGACTTGTTGAGCTGCAGAAAGTGTCTAAGTATTGCTGGGAAGATTGAATGCAGCAGTAGTAAAGGAAAAACAGAGGGAGGGAAAATGGGAGAGTTAGAGAAAACAGGAAAAAAGATTAAAATATGGACATTTGAAAACTATAACCTGACGAGATCAGCAAGATGAGATCACAGAAGTAGAGACTAACTTCCCATTTGACCCTCAGGCTGCCGCTTTTTGTTTTGAAGCTCTCCTTGGTCTGAATTGTCCTTTCTATCTGTTCCTGGCAGTAATTTACTAAATGTGTACATCAGTCAGAAATTGATGACTAAAAGGCACTTTATGTGACACTCCTAGCTAGTGTGAAATCAACTGGTTAATGTAGAGTCATGTCCCCTTGGTGAAGGGGACACATAATGAGAAGTGTGTTGTGAGGCAACTTCATCACTGCACAGTCATCCCGGAGTGAACTTACACAAACTAAGAAGGCTACAGCCTCACTAGGTGACATAACCTTATGGAACCACAATCATCTCTGCTTCTGGCATTGACTGAAATGTCATTCTGCAGCATATGGGTGCATACACAACTATCATGCATGCATTGACAACTCAGAAGTAGTTTATTTTGGACACTTATCAGCAATTTTTAAAAATAATAAAAATAGTGCTTCCATAAATCTCCAAAGTTTAAAAAATGCTTAAAATGAAAAATATTTCGCTTAGAGACGCTAAAGCCATAGCTATCAAGAAATACTAAAATAGGCCTTTTCCAATCTGAACTAGAGTATGAATCACCAGCAGTTTGCTTTTGCTTTCTTCCTTGCTTTGTTGCACTGGTTAGAATTCATAATATTGAATGGACATGGTGAGATCAGACAACTCTCACTCCTGATCTGAGAGAGGGAAATATTCAGTTTTTCATTATTAAGCATAATACTAATTGTAGGTGTTTTTGTAACTTTTCATCAGGCTACAAAAGTTCTCATTCCTAGTTCTCTGGAAAATTTTTAATCACAAATAGATATTGGAATTCATTAAATGTTCTTTCTGCACATATTGAACTGATTTTGGTGTATTAAATTGGTAGATTTGCAAATGTTAAACCACTTTGTAGCTGGGTTAATCTTGAAATACACATTATATATTATATGTGTATATATATATATATATATATATATATATATATATAGTGTTTAACTTTCTAAAATTTTGTCAAGAATTTTTGGCATCTATATTTATCACTGATACTCTTCTGTAGTTTTCTTTTTATGGGATGTCTTGCTCTCATTTGGTATCAGAGTAATGTTGACCTCAGAATAGATTGGATGTGTGCCCTCTTCAGGTTTTGAAAGAATTTGCATAACATTATGATTAGTAGAATTCACCAGTGAAGCCATCTTGGCATGTTGTTTTCTTTGTGGGAAGGTTTTTAGCTACAAAGTCCATTCCTTTAGTAGATAGAATAGATAAGAATGGTTCAGGTTATTTATTTCTTCTTTAATGAGTTTGCATTTTTCAAATAATTTGTTAACATTATTTATTTCAATTATCATTGTTAAATTGTACATAATATCCCCAGTAGCTTCGTAAATACCTGTATAAGATGTAGTGATGGTGCCTCTGTCATTCCTGGCAGTGCCAATACATGTTTTCTCACTTTTTTCCTGGCTATTCTTGTGAGAATTTTATCAATTTTACTGACAGCCTGAGAGAATCAGTGTTTGGTTTTTAAATTTCCTGTTATTTTTATTTTATGGGTTTCTACTGTTATTTTCTGCCTTTGGCTAACCTTGGAGTTAATTTTCCCTCTTTAGTAGTTTGTTAAGGCCCAGGGAACATGGCTGCCTTAACACGGCCTTCAGAGGATGAACTGCGAGAGTCATAGCACCACCACCTAAAGGGGAGGAGGAGAGGGGGGACTGTCACGCTATGGGGTGTCACCAGCCTAGTGGGCACAGTGGACAGACCATGAACAAAAAAATTGCCATTTCTGATTAATATCAATGAGATTTCCCTGAGATTTTTGACTTGCTTGAACCTGTTATCCCTTCATTCTTTATTATTCATCCTTGTAATAGGAAGGACTATCTATGGTAAGCATACCCCACCATGTGTTTTGGAAGTACATACCTTATCTAATTTCACAGGTGTGTACTAAGGAAGAATTTTGCCTCAGGATGAACAGTACCACAAGCATCACCCATATCTAACCTAGATGGTATTTACATAAGGTACTTTTGTGGTTTAAATTTAAAATATTCCCGAAAGCCTCACGAGTTTAGGTATTCACATAGCTGAATGTGCTGTCAGGAATTGGGGCCTAGCTGGAGGAGCAGGATCACTAGAAGTGTGACCTGGAAGGATGTGTCTCTTTCCCTGTGCTTCCTGGATGCCATGTGCTGAGCAGCTCTCCCCTGCCATGCAAATCTATCATGTCATTTTGAGGCTAGAACCAATTAACCATAGACTGAATCCATTGAAGCCATAAGCTGAAATAATTCTCTCCTTTAAATTACAGGTCTTGAGTATTTTGTTCCAGCAATGGGAAAATGACTAACACCACTTTAGACTTAGATTTTCTAGCTGATGCCAAAATCAGTTAAGACTTTGGAGGAGATCTGAATAAAATGGAGGTTTTTTTTGTATTTGAGAAGAAAGTAAATTTTAGGAGACCAGGAATGGAATGTTATGGACTGGATATTTGTTTCTCCTCTTAACTCATGGATTGAACTAATCCTAAAATATTAGAATTAAGCAATATAGAAACCCCATGATGACATTAGTTTCCTTCCAGAATAGAAGGACACTCCAGATAATCCTGTGTCATCTATGTGAGAATATAACTATATGGGACAGAAAGTGGATTTGAATCAGCCAGCATCTTGATCTTCCAAGCTTATATAACTGAGATATAACTTTCTGTTGTTTATGCCGCCCATTATGTTTTTATTTTGCCATAGTAATCCAAGAAGACTAATACATACAAGTATAGCATTTCCTACAACCTAAGAAACAGTAAGAGCAGAACTTGTTACAGAAGATGAGTCTTCTCTAGCATTTAGCACATCCCTAAATAGATGGTCAAGCAACTGTCATCTTGAAAACTGTGGACAAAGGAGAGATCTCATAGGAAAGAGGAAAAGCAAATGTTTTATGGCTAGGTAGAAATCTGATATTAATAAAGTATTTGCTATGTGCTGAAATATAGATAAAATGAATGACTGTCCTGGACTTTAGAGAGTTTTGTAGGTAGAAAGAAGTAAGAAGAGGTATTCTAGGAAGGAGGAATTGTAAGAAAAGGAGCATAAAATGGAAGGAATGGGCTGCCTCAGGACTGTACAAGCCTAACTGCTTTTAACAATAACTCCACATAGAGAACTGCAAGAGATAATGTTTTATAGAGCCATTTACTTAGTACTGTAGAGAATTCAAGAGGCTACTGCATTTGAACATTACCACAAAATCACTAAAACATATTCAAGAGAATAAAAACATTATATGAAACTCCTATATATTCTGTTGCATTTCTTTCTTCCTCAAAGTTATACTAATTACTGTAGGCTAAGCTACACAGCAGTTTACAACCTCAATTTCATGGTAATTTTGTCTTACCAGGCTGATCTGGATCCAGCATGGACAGCTGGATTACCTAAAATCTGTAGCGTCCTCCATCACCAAACGAACCCATAACTCAGTGCACTATGAATATGCCTGAGGCAATCACATAGTCATATCCTGTTGGCTTAACCCATCCAAGTGAGCTTCTGCTTTAGGCTTCCTCTTTGCTTTCTGCTCAGTTAACTGGCCTAAAAATCCAGCCTCTACAGTTAACTTATATCACTTCATCCCACATAAACACTACAGAACTGGGAACCTATCTGTAACCTCAGCAAGCAACTACTCTGTTATAGTTTATTTCCTCAACCATGATAAGCCATTTTCATAGGGTGTGTAATGGTTGATACATTGTGTCAACTTAAGAAGTCTAGCAGCTTAATTATGTAACTCCGTAGTACTACCTCCTGTGGTACAGAGGACATGTCCTTACCTCTAGAATGTTGTTCATTGCGTCAACGTGAGATGTTTAAATGTTTAAGAGACTCAACAGGGATGCAGTGTCCTCACTTTGTAATCATCTTGAGCCTATGGAAGAGGAGGGCAGGTGGATGGTGTGAGTGCTACACTCACCTCAGGGCGGGTAGCCTCCATACAATACAAGAGAGAAAAGAGGCTTGCTCTTCCCTGTTGGCTCTTGTTGCTTTTGCTGTCTTCTGCTGCCTTGAACTGTTGCCCTGCACCACACCACCCTGCCTTGGAGCCAGCTGATTACGAACTGAAACCTCCACAAACTATGAGCTAAATAACCCTTTCTTTCCTCATCTTTGGGTATTGGGTATTATGTTTAAGCAATGAGAAAAAATCTAACCAACACAACATGATTACTTGTACTCAGAGCATGTGCCTCACTGTGAAGTGATATGCCAAATGCAAAAATTTTGTGATAGGCATTGGGAGTTTCCTGATTGCCAACATTGCTATTTAGTATTCCTCATTGCTGTTCTTCAGCAGAAATAATAATTCCTGTTATTGAAATTGGCCTTTTCCTACTTAAGCTTATGTGTTTAGGACTATATATGTGGGTTTATTTTCCAAGCCTTTGTTTCTTATGGTGTATTTTCATCCATTTTCTTACTTGTTGAATATCAGTTTTGTGCCTGAGTGTCTCTTACCTATGGAAACCCAAATTTAACCTAACTATCATACTGCAATTTTAAAAACACAGCACATCAATGACATCAATGTGTGCTGAATAAAGTCTGAACAACTTGCTTTAAATTTAAGTTTTACACTAACTGGTTCCCAACTTCCTTTACTTACTACTATTCAACAAAGCTGGTCACTGAGCTGCTCCTGACATTCTCCCTACATCGGAGATGCTGCTGACAGTCAGTTCTTTACTAGACATAACCAATTACTTCCTTCTCTCATACTAAAATCATACGCATATTTGAAGATCCGTAAAGTGGTTGGTATAAGAGCACACTTCCTAGCTGAAATAGGACAGAACAAAAGGTTATAGGAACTAAACTAGAAGAAAATTCCACAAAGTGAGGTGTAAATGGTAAACTATAAGGTCTTTGGAAAGCTAATCCATAAAGGATATAACCTATCCTTTGTCTACCACAAGCCCTTTCTCTGTGAATAGCACAAAAGAAAGAAAGAAATCAAGAAAGAAATAATGAAAGAAAGAAAGAAAGAAAGAAAGAAAGAAAGAAAGAAAGAAAAAGAAACTTCCAGTATAGCCAAAGAACATTGTTTATATTGCCCTAAATTCCCTTTTTTAATTAGTGATGGTAAGATCAGAAGCAGTGCAAATGAAAATGGCACAAAAATACTGCCTATCACTTTTAGAAGTGTAAATGAATGCCCTGTGGATTTTTTTTAATTGCAATGAGGACAGACAAAGAAATGTCTTCATAAACTGTGGCTTCTCAGGGTAAAGTGCTAATGCTATGTAAATTAAAATGTGAAAGTCTATTGAACTAAAATCAGCAATGCCAAGAGTTGTGTATGTGGAAAAGCATAATTCTTCCAGCCTGAGAATGGAGACCTCCAACCTGCTGATAGGTAGCCATAGCTGTAGTTTACCCATTGTTAGGGTTGGCCGCATTTTATGCTACGTGTTAAGCAAGGAATTTTAATTGTCTTCAAAACAGAATTTCCACGGTTGGGAACTGAGAGTGGTGATGAGGACAGAGCAAACCTGATTTCTCTCCTTCATAAAGTTTCATAAGGACAGAATAAGGAGTCTTACAGAATGCAAGTCAACTCCACACATACTCCTTGAAATTTTTGGTACAATGTGATTCCTAAATTTATCCTTCAAACAGTATGTGTGTGTGTGTGTGTAACTTTCTGAGACAAGGTCTTGCTACATAGTTCAGACTAGTCTTGGATTCACTATGTTCCCCAGGCTGGCCTCAAACTCACAGCAATCCTCCTGCCTCAGCCTCACAAGTGCTAAGATTACAGCCACGTACCACTATCCCATGCTTCTAAATGTGATTATTTATTTATTTTTTTTGTTAGTTTATTTACTTATAGTGCTGAAGCTCAAACACAGGGCCTTGGGCATGCCAGACAAGTGCTCCACTACTAAGTTATATCCCAAGCCCCACAAATATGATTTTTAAAAGTTTGAAATATTTACAAAATTTGACTCCTGTTATTAAAACATAAATTAGTAGCGTACCTACCCTTTTTAAAGAACAGAGTTTAAATGTTTAACAGGCAAAACACTATGTTACTCCAACTAAAAGTTCTTATCACCAACTTTAGGCAAAAATGTTTTCACTATTGTTACCTCTGGTAACATAGTTGAGAGATCATTAGTCAAAGTACATATATTCTTTAGGAATTTCTGTTGGGATTATCTAAGAAAAAGCCTCAATTTTCCCAGACTGGGAAAGAATATCTATATATTAAATGTATCTGAACTTTTTAAACAATATATTGACTTGATAATGAGTGTTTGTTGCTTTAGGTAACCAGCTACAATTACTGAAGAAAATTTAAAACCTGTTTCATATAAAGAAGTATTAATAATGTATGTTTACAAAATATTTCATTTACTTGGAGTAACATAGTGTTTTGTTTTGTTTTTCTTTTTGAGACAAAGTTTTGCCCTGCTGTTCAAGCTGGCCTTGAACTCAATTTGTAGCCCAGGCTGGCCTTAAATTCCTCATGATCCTCCTGCCTCAGCCTGCTGACTCCCAGGATTACAGACATGCACCACCACAGCCAGATACTGGAGTAACATTGTTTATGCAGTAGTTCAGTGCTTTTCAGAAGTACACAACACAGCTTCACTTATTTTGCAAGGAGCTGTGCAACTTCCTGAAGAAACAAAAAGTACAGTGCTTGACACAAGAAGCGCTGCATGACAGGGAAGACCCACAATCTAAATACCAATGGCAGCACAAAAACATACATGGAGGGTAAAAGGCAAACGCTTGGCGGGGTAGAGTGGTAAATGGAATGGGAGTACGAGTAATGTCTCAAAGAGAAAATGACCTGACCTCAAGTTAGATAGAATTTGAAAGATGAAAATGATTGCATTATCAAAGAAATAAGAAAGGTCATTCTAGATAGCGAGATCAGACTAATTAGATGAAACAAGGTTATGGACGACACAAAATAACCTTGCGGGAGCCTTACTGTAGTGTGGTATCTTGCAGTGTGGTCCACAGATGGGTAGAAGAAGCAGCATTTAGTAAAAACTTGTTAAAAACGCAGAACCCCGTGTCTTACACAGATCTTTTTGAATCAGAATCTTGACTTTAACAACATCTTGATAATGAAAGCACATTAAAGACTGAGAATCACTGGTGCAGAACCTATAGTATATGGTGAAAGAATTATGTGGTAAATGAAGATGCAGACAGCTGGTATCCTGAACATAGGCCATGAAATTTTAATAAGTAGGACTTAGGGAGTTACTTAAGTACAAGCGTGATGCCATCTGTGACTTAAAAACAGTTCTAGAGGCAATGGAAAGGTATGTTTGATATAGAAAGAGAACTGACATAGGGAGGTTAGTCTGGGGACTGCAATATCAAAACTGGCTGCTGCTATTACTGCATGCTTGCAGCATGACAGCCTGGCATGACCTTTTATTTGTTTTAATTTGTTATTTTAACATTCCTATAATCTCCATTCTGCAGGTGGGAAACAAAGTGGGAAAGACTGAAATGTCCAAAGTCATATACTAGTAATTTTCAAAGCTTGAGCCCAAATCTAATTTTAAAATTTTAATTCTGGGGCCAGGGATTTGGCTCAGTGGCATAAGCGCCTGTCCAGCATCCAGAAAGCATGAGGTCGTGAGTTTGATCCTTTGGTACCAAAAAAAGCAAAATAAAACTTAATTCTGTATCCACAACACTCTCACTCCATCTACTTAACTTGGTCTTCTCTCCAGTCTGCAATACCATTTCTACCTTTATCACAATCACCTATCAGCTCCCATTCTTCCTTGTTACAATCAATCTTTTTCCCCAGTAGCCTGAGTGACCTTTTGAAAACAGAAATACTTTACTGAGCACCAACCAGCATAAAACTTAACATTGTATCTGTAGCCCACAAGTCCTAGTAATCTGGCCCTGCCTACCTCTGAGGTCTTATCCTATCGCAGCACATTCTTTTGTTACTGTTCCATCACACTGTTCACAGATTAGCATTAAAATCTTTTCCCTCTTGGGATTTTACTCCTGTAGTTAGTTATGCCTAGATAACTCTCATTTTAACATTTCTACATGATGGCTAGGCTAACCCAGGATAATTTACAGTTCTCAGCCATGGCATTTAAATTTAATAGTTTGTTGACCCAGGAGCTACCACAGGGGGTCTCTGGGGTGTCTGGTTGGGTCGTGGGGGTATGATATTGGGGTTGGTATCTGATCCCTGATCCTTTCTTTCTTGCTTTCTTTTCTCCTCTGCTTGGCAACTCTCATTAGCTGAGCCACTTTGCCCCACCAGGCCTTTTGGCCAGGATGTTCCACCTTGGCACCACCTGACCATGGACTAAATCCTCTGAAATTATGAGCCTAATTTATAAGGCTCATAATCGCACCTAAGTTAGTCCCCCCTCCCTTAAATTGTGTGTCTCAGCCTAGAAAAAGCTAACACATCATCCAGCAGGTCTTATGTCTTACCTGATCTTTCCATGACTGACTTCTCAGCAGTTGCTAATACCTTCGCTTCTCTCCAAAGGGCATTGAAGTACCTGGTTATCTCCATTCAGTGATTGTTTTCAGAACTGAATAAAAATTATCAACATGACTTTCTGTTTCTCACTTTAGAAGTAAAATGTCATGCAATAGAAGCACAGAGGGGATAGAAAGGACAGTAAAAAATGTCTTGTCCTGCACGTTAGTTCCAAAGGTGCATATGCCGAAGGCTTTGTGCTCAGCTTGGCACTATTGGCAAGTGACAGCAGGATTAGTGGACAGGGTTTGCTGGAAGGTCTTCAAGTGATTGGCATTATATGCCCTTGAAGGGAATAGTGGCCCCAAGCCCTTTCCTCTTCCACTCCTTTCACATCCTGGGCATGAGGTGAACTCTTTGCCCTGCCACACACTCCATCATGCTGACCAGTCTCACCACAGGTTCCAAAAACAATGGGGACAAGCAATCATGTACTGAAACATCTGAAATCTGGGTCCCATAAAACCTTTTTTCTTACACTTTGATTATGTCAAGTATTTGTTATAGTAGAAATGAATGTGGACTAAATTAATATTAAAAATTTTGCATTCCACTCTGTGATTTGAAACCACTGCTTATACTTTTTATCTTAGTTGATTACACAATTTCATTATGAATTAGATATAAGTAACCAAATTTCTGCATGGATTAGTCTTATCATGTTGTGTTTTCATTTCCCTTGCATTAAAAAAAATCAAAAGACTTCTCTTGAATTCACTTCTGTCCAAATACTACCGCATTAGTGCTATTCCTGTGTACCAAAACTTTTCAAAGACTTCTTAAATCTACTTTAGTCTAGCTTTCGCAGCACTCAACAGATATAGCTCTCAAGAAGTTAACTAAAATTGACTAGTGCCTTAAATTTGGCAAAGTATCAAATCTCACGTAAGAAGAAAAAGTAAAAGTAGTTCTATACCTATTGAAGAAATCAAATTTGTAGTTAAAAAAACTTCTAAGATAGCACGAAGCCCCGATGGTTCTACTAGTAAAGTGTAACAGTTTTTAATAAAGAAGAAATGTAAATTTTATACAACTTCTTTCAGAAATTAGTTCCAAGTTCATTTTGAGAAACCAGCATCAACCAGAAATAAAACCAGATAAAGACACTGCAGAAGAACAAACTGACATCACTTATAAACATGGGTACATAATTCTTCAACAAACCATATCTAGCAATGTATAAAAGGGATAATACAGGCTAGGTATTTAGCTCAGTGGCATAAGCACCTGCCTGGCAAGTGTGGTCATGAGTTCGATCCCCAGTACCACAAAAAAAAAAAAAGGATAATACAACACAACCAAGTAGAGTTTACATGAAATGTAAAGCTAGCACAGCATTTAAAACAAATCAATGGGACTTCCCTTCTGTTATAACTTGTGTCTTGATGTCCCCACAAAGCCTCATGCAGACATAGATGGGTATTTTTCAGAGGCAGCTAGATCTAGAGTGTAACACTGGGATTGATTCAAAGTGCATTGCTAGGATCGAGGGTACTAGTATTAAGAATGCAAGTGCTACTTGCCCTAAGTGGCCTGGATAATATATAAGATATAGAAAGAACTGTGGTCATCCCCTGCGTGCTTTGTTACCTTCTGCCCACCATGAACTGTTTCTCTTCCGTAATACCTGTCACCATGCCTTGGAACCAGCTGATTATGGACTTAAACCTCTACAAACTGAGCTAAATAAAGCTTTTCTTCTTTAAGTTTGGGTATCAGGTGTTTTGTTTCAGCAAGAAGAGAAAAGTAACTAACACTTTGCATTCAAAATTATCTAACAGATGCTATACTCTTTCTTGAAACAGTTGTAGACAAAACATGTGAACCACAACTCACAACACTGGATGTGAGGTAGTGAAGGGCAGTAATCTTGAGAGTTAAGGGAAACTCTGATTGCTCAGCTTACTGCCTGAAGGACGTTTCCAGATTGCGACACAGGGAAGGGGAGCACAGAGAAAGCGTGGGCATCTCCTTGAGTTGAGGCAGCAGAACTGAGAGCTCAGAAAAGTAAGAGTGGTTGCAGTTTACATTACTGAGCATTGGAAAGAACAAAGTTTTCAAAGATAAAACTTTTGACTTACAAAGAAGGTCCCACAGAGAATTCAGTGAAGTACTGATCGATGCACACATGTGAGGGAGGAACGTGAGGGCAGGTACTGTTTGGGGTGTGGTGTGAGTGTGCCCAAGAGTTCATGTGTCAGAAACTTCATCCTCAGCATGGCGATGTGGAGAGGTGTCACACAATCATTAAGGGTAAGGCATGATGCACAGTGGTTAGGTTGTTAGACAATGAACTCATAAGGAATTATAGTTCTTACAGGGCTCTGCTTAGTTTTCACAAAAGCATTGTAAAAAGGCAAACCTGACCACTCCCTAGTCTCTCTCTGGCTTCTTGCACTGTCATGTGATTCTCTCCCTCCCCCCTTTCTCTCTCTCTCTCACACACACACACACACACACACGCACACCTGACATAATGCTGTCTACCATGATGCAATTCAGTGAGGGCTCCGTAGCCAAAGCTGAAACCATGCTGTTTGGTCTTTCAGCCTACAGTACTGTGAGCTAAACAGACTTCTTTTCTTCATAATTTACTCAGTCTCAGGTATGTTAAGAAGTAAAACAGACTCAGGAATAAGGCCTAACCCAACAGTCAGATAGTAAAAATGCTTGCAATCAAGGATCATAAGTCAGAGTATTTAAAACAGTCTTTCTTCAGTAGTGGATGAAAATTATCTCTAGAAGAAACACAAATGTAGTCCTGCCTAACAAATCTTAGAAGCAAAACTTGAGATCAAATAATCTCCAACTAGCCATTTTCAAAAACAAAACTCAAAAACATTTTAAAAATACAGAAATATAAAGCACCAATTCCAATATTTACAATGCTTTGCATGAAATAAAAAATTACTAAATTACAAAGAAACAAAATAAATACTTATAATGATGGGTAAATCTATAAAAGGAAAATACAAGGGATAGAGATTAGAAAAGAAAACTAACAGATTACTCTCCAAACAAGAAAAAAGAAGGTAGGAGAACAAAATTATGAATTTGAAGAATGCTGAAGATCTAAAGTTATAATATAGGGTACTTAGGAAAAAACAAATTCAATCCCATTAAAGATCCCTCATCATGGTGCATTAGATACTCAAACAGCAAAGCTTTCTACTTTCTGTTTTTTATTGACAGGCATAGAAGCAGGATAGTACAATGATGTTGGGCCTTTTAGAGACAAGGGCCCAAACTGCAACACAAAACCTACTTATTGCCAACACTGCAATTAATTTTGAATACTGAGGTTGTAGTTTAGGAAAAACAACTCATACATTAACATCGTTCATCTTCAAAACGCATAACACATGTGCCATAGGTTCATCACCACGGGTGTAGAATTTGAATTAAATCTTCAGCAAGTTTTTCCTGCTAACGTTTTTGTACACATTAAGTCATGATTGTATTTTAACTTCTGTACTAGTGTTTTTTAGTATTTGAACAGTTTTACTGTTACAAATTTGCATTAGCTCTAAAAATAAATTATTTCATGAGTGATAACATTTGGCATATATTAACAGAAAATATTTTTATAACTTGAAAACATCCAAGGGTAATCAACCTCCTTAAGGATCCCAATAGTGTTGTGTAGAGCTCTAACTTTAAATTCCCTTGATGGGCAACAGTAGATCAGCTATCCCACATAATAATCCTTCTTCTTTTCTAAATCATGTCTAAAACCATGAAGAATATATGGAAAAGCTGACTTCCAGCATCATATTGGTTTGTCTATGGCCTCAAGAGTTACCTACCTAACACAAGTTGTCTTTAATATATGAGTTTTGATGAAAAATTTTGATATCAGAGACCCAAACTCATTTCACAAAAAGAATGGTGATGGATTTTGTCACTGAAAAAATAAAAACAGATGTGTCTGTTATAAAGAGAATGCATCACCTTCCTTTATTAATATAGAGAAACAACTCAGAAAATAAGGCAATCTAACATCTAAGAAACTAACTTATCAAAGTCATTCCTAGAACAGTCTAACTCTAGAAATCAGGAATACTCTAATAGTGAAGGAGGAAAGGGAGATGTTTGCAAAGTGTGCCTGAGTCTTACTAGCAGAATAGGATCAGTTTGGAAACATTTAGAAAGAAATGAAGACAATTCCATCAAAGGGAAGTAAGTTTGAGATCTTGACAGGTAAGACATGGGTGGAAAAGGATACAGGATAGGAGAAGTTAGTGTAGACAACCTAAAAGGCAAGAAGCTTGTAACTAAGTAGAGGAACTATTCTTAATGAGTTTGTTAGACAAATGAGGTGATTATTTAGAGGTGACAACATCAGAAAGTGATCTTTTTCCCAAAGATATCTAATGAAGGGTAACAAGATATTCAAGAGCAGATTGAAGTTACCTAAGAACCGGGATCCATAAAACAGTAGAAATTGTACTCATATTGGTAGGCATGCCGTTGAGTTCAGAGTGATAGTAGGTATGCAATGGGGCACTATAAAACATTACAAGGTTATGTTAATTGAACTTCTGATAGCACATCTCTTAAGTGGGAAGCAGGAGGAGAGAGATACAGAGAAGGAGAAAGAGAGAGAACATGAACCGCCAAAAAACTAGTTTGAACAAAGGTAAAGACTCAGTAACAAGACTAGTTTGTGGCTGAGTGAGACTAGTATATCCCAAAAATATCCTGAGACCATAACTTGATAGAAGTAGTCTCTAAAAGTGAAAAAGTGAGCCCAAGAAGGAAAGAAGGCTGCATGAAGGCTATCTAGGATGTATTAAAGACAGTTATCAGCATGTGCAACTGGGATTCAAGTACATTGGAAGGTTCTGGAGGTTCCACACAAAGGGGGAAAAAAGCTGCAGAAATTCATGACTAATACTTCTTGGAGGATATTATCAGCAATACTTATAGCACCTCCAAATTATCCTTTCCCTGGGCTAAAGGTAATACTGACTGCAGTCAAAGTACTTATAGTGAAAAATGTACAGAATGGCACAGATTTGGAGAAAGACAGTCACATGTTCCCAAAGACTCTGCTGTTCTATTCTCTCAGGAGCAGATACATGGAAAGATTTTTCCAATGACACTAGAAAGACAGTCCAAGATTGGTTTGTGTTTTGAATTTCTAAATACAGAGCCATGACTTTATAAGCACTGAAAGAACTGAAAAGTTATCTTGTTTTTATGTAGAATTTCAAGCACAAAAGAGATTATAAATGATGGGATGGAGGTCAGTGATAGAGCTCTTGTGTAGCATGTGTCCTGGATTTGGTTTCTAGCACTAGGGAGAGAGAAGATGGGAGGGAGGAGGGGGTGGAGGGAGGAAGATAGAGAAAGAGAGACAGACAGACAGACACAGACACAGAGAGAGATACAGAGAGAAAGAGACAAAGAGGAAAGATGGTAGAGGGAGAGACATGAGACATGTAGGCAAGCACAAACAATAACTAAACTAGTATAAAATGTGATTTAATAAAAAGATGATGTTTTATTCATGGACAAAAATATGGGTTTTCAAGGATGGGCATTTCTTATAAGAAATACTTATAAGATGCTGAACCACAGTTTGAGGGAGATATTGGGGTTGGAAACCTGGATTTTGCAATCATAGGTATTAGAGAAAATTGAGAGTAAAAAAACAGAGAGGGAGAAAGAAAGAAAGAAAGAAAGAAAGAAAGAAAGAAAGAAAGAAAGAAAGAAAGAATAAGAGTAACACAGAACTTGCTTTGATTGTTTGCCTTTATACCTTGACATCTAAACAGAAAAACCATGGGTGAAGACAAGAATAGCATAGCCAAGAATGTGAAAACACATAACAAAGAAATGAGAGTCATCCTACAAGCCAAGTGTAAGAAGAATGAAGGAGCCCAAAAGCATAAAAGTGCAGGAAAATTTTTTGTGTATTTTCAAAATACACAAATATTCATCAGCAGTCATTTACTCATCTATGCAGCAACCAGAAGAGAATTCTACCATGAATCTGGCTGTGTGCGCTATGTCCTGGGCATAAAATGGCTAAGACCTCCCTGGATGGACCCCCAGAAACTTCCAGCATCCTCCTTGGATCCTGGTTTCCTTTACTGGTTATCATTAATAAGCTTTCCTTCCCTTCTTGGTCTCACTTTTCATTTTTCTATTGTTTTTAAGGACTATTTCTATCAAGTCCCGTTGTTGGAACATGCTTCTTTTGGAGAGTGCCAATCTGACCAAGCCAGAAACTGATCCTGTTACTTGTTCTTTCCTTACCTTTGTTCAAGCCAGGCTCTTGGTGATTTCTCTCTCCCTCTCTCTCTCTCTCTCTCTCTCTCTCTCTCTCTCTCTCCTTTCCTGCCTCCTTCCTTTCCCCACTCCCTCCATTGAGGGATACAGACAATAACTGACTGTACAAATAAATAATTTTAAGCCACAGTGAACCCAGGGAAAGGAGTCCAAGGTGGCATGCAAATTGGAAGGTAGGAGGGCAAAGGATGATTTTCTTAAAATCATGAATATATGACAGCCACCATTCTAGAAGCACCATTTGACCTATAAATAAAGAATGACATTATTTCTTTTGTCATTGAGAAGATCTGGTACTAAAATAACCAAACCTTGATTTTTTAAAAACATAGATTTTTTTAAAGGGTTTTTATAATAAGCTAATTGTCCAGACATTTTGTGCATATGTTTACAAAGCAAGGAAACAGCATCAAAAGCCATGTGTGGGGACACACCCAAATTATTTTTAATAATGCCTGATATATATGAGTGTCATATAAGGGAATGTGTACTTTGGCTTTAGTTTTGAGTATAAACATTTACTACTGAAACAAACATTTTATTTTGGAAATCAATATTTTGGTTTTCAAGCTCTAGCAAAGGTTTAAGAAATATTTTCTTTTATACTCACAATGATAGCATATGTCTAGAATAGTATTAATGAAATATTTTCCTGTGCTGTTCATACATGCATAATTAATAAATATCAAGTGCAGTGAATTGGTAACTTAAACACCAGTTGAACTGAATCAGCATAGTGTTGAATGTGGATAGCCCACCTGAGGCCAGAGTAAAAAGGAAACCTGGAGAGGAAGAGTAGCATTGTGTGTTCTCCTAAGTGTTGTTGTTATTTGGAGTCATCGGTTCTCCTGAAGGAGTTTGTCGTGCTGGCTCCCCTGACATGAACTTGCCTGTTATCATTGGGGTAACTCGGGACCTTGTTGCTGAGAGTGGCTGTGGTTCACTTTGGGGGAGCCTTGGTCCTTACTTTGAGCAATGTTTCCTTGCTCCAGAGGGGAAAATATGTTTAATTTCCAGGAGAAATTGATCTCCCTGGCTTCCTGATATGTACTCAACTGCTCTTTCTCATCATTGGAGGAGCTTGGGACCTCAGTGTCACTGAGGATGGCTGTGGTGATTGTCAGGGGAGCCCTAGTCCTTATTTTGAGCGTCAGTTCTTGACTCTAATATATAGCTTTCAGTCTTCTAGCATAGATCCTTCACCCCACTAGCACAGACTTTCCAGATTCCACCACTGACCTTTGGGCCTTTCTAGAGCAGACCTGTACAATAGACTTGCGTGTGTCATTGTCGTGGGCTCTTGGTTTTTAGCTGAACTCATGCAGGTTATTACCATGGGATCCAGGACCTCAGCTGGATTTTCTAGGTCTTTAGTGTTGTGGATGGATTTGCTGCACTTTCTTTGTATTTGACTCCTTGGGTGACCATTATAAATAATACTATAAATGATATGCCCTGTATGTAATTATTCTCCTTGCAACCCCTGACTACAAGTTACCTCCAAAATCATGACAGAATAAAGGCTTTACAAGATATTCATATAATCAAAAATAAACCCCAAAACTAATTTATCTGAAAATTTAAAAATCAAGATCAGAGATTTGTGCAGTTCTTGAATATTTAAGAAAATACTTTGATGAAAATCAAAGCTTTAAAATACTCTTTAGAATCTATTTGGGGTTGTTTTGTTGATTAGAATATTATATTTTTAAAGCAAGATTTAGACTTTTTCTTAGAAATTTTTCTTGAAACAAATATTAAGTTCAAAGGTTTTAAAAGTTTATTTTTACAGTTTCATTTCACAACAAAATATTTTTCACAAATTCACTTGTTAGAAATTAATGTAACATTAAAGAATATCTATAATCATTTCAAAAAGTTTTTAAAATAATCTACCTTTTCCTAATTGCATGTTTGTGTGAAGCCAAATTTTCTTCACAGACTTCAACCAAAATGCCACATTGTAACCAAGTTAATGCAGAAGCAGATAAGGGAATCCAGCTCTATTAAGTTGTACATTAAAGACATTTACAAAAAAGCACATTCACCCTTTTCAACATGTGTCTACATACATTATATAAATATATATTTTTGTTTCAGTAAAGCTATGTTATGCTTGTTACTCATGTAATGTGCTTTCATTGCTATTTTTAAATAAATATGTCAATAAATATATTTTTTAAATTCTCAGTTTTGATTTCTAATTGCAATAAATATTAATAGATATTGTTTGAACAATATAAATAGGAGCTACTTAGTGTTCAATAACTTTTAAGAGGGTAAAGGGATTCCAAGATCCTGGATAGGTGTAATTTCAGTTTACTTTTTATTATTTCTTATCTTAGATCACTCCTAAAATGATGTAAGCACAACATACTCTTCTCACTCATTACATATACTGGCCAAATTAATAGCACCAAGGGGAGAGCTATTTTCCATTGTAGGTTTTTACAGAGATTTATGAGATCATGAAAAAAACATTTGCTAAACTACCACCTATGGTAGGATTGTATGTGTTCTGAAACTGAAAATAGCTATTTTTCTCTACTTATAAAATCATCATAAAATGTAAGTGCATAATAAAGACCTTTTTAAAAAGTACCCAAATCTATCCACACAGAGATACTGTTATGTATCTTGATATATTTCTTTGGGATTTTCTTCCATACTTTGTATGTCTGTGTATGTACTTGTGTGCCTTGTATATATAAGGAAGAAATAATACATGCATAAGCTTAACTTCAATAATTCCATAAGATAGAATTTTAGTTTGCAAATTTCTGGATTTTGAAAATCACTGGCATCTGAGTCAAAAACCAAGTGAAATAAATTGGAACTGCCTTACATATAATAACATTTAAATCAAGTTCTGAATCTAAAATGTAGCTGAGTAACAGACCTGTACATCAAACTCTTTTCTGATTAAAAATGTTAAGACTTGTTAGTATATCAACATTCTGCCAGAACATATTAAATTACTATTTCACATTAGAATAGACAGAATTAATTGTCACCGTGGGTTTTGGTTGTTGTTTTGTTTTGTATTTTTTTGGTTTGATACTAAGAATATGTGTATTTGCAAAACTGTGTATAGATATCTAATTATCTCACCTTATCTATCAGTTTAGTCATAAAATCTCACTTAAAAAGTAATCTTATTCTTTTACTGTGTCAATGGTAATTAGCATAAAAGGTTTTAAAAGATCATGTTTCTTAATTTTTCCTCAGATGTCTTATCAGCCATTACTATAGGAAACTTTAACTTTCCACAGATTAGGCAGATCAAAACAACTTTTAAGACAGGACAAAAACTGATAGAATTTTAGACTGTAAAATTGAAATTATAAACTCAAGAGTAATCTGGTGAATCATTTTTCTCCTTCACCTTGTAAAAGTTTCTACTTGATGCTAATGATAATGTAATCTGCTCCCCTAAAACAAAATAGGCACTTATGCAGACTCCTGAGTTATTTAATACATTACTTCAAATATTGCTGACAAAATCCAACAATCAGATTTTGAATGATTATCTAAAACTGTTTTGGACATCTTCATCACAGTTTTTAAAGTTATACAAGATTGAAACTTGTTTCACTATTTTTTAATATATCTTAGATTGAAGCAAAATAAAGTTAACACAATAAAGTTAATTGTTTTGGCTTAGTAGTCATTGTTTACAAACTATTTCTTCTTTATCTCAAGGATGTCTCAAATACAACACATTTACATATGAGACAAATATGAACTGAGAAGACATCAGAAATGAAGACGCTTATAAAGTAATTCAAAGTTAGTGAAAACAGTGAAAGTTAGAAAGGCAATGCAAGTGAGACAAACCCCAGAATCATGTTATCATGTCATGTTTTCAGTTTAAATAATGCTAATCTAATAATGAAATTATTAGAGAACATGCTTAATAAATGTGAAGCTCACCTACTAAAGATTGACACATTAGTTTCACATGTTATCAAAATCTCAGATCAATTTAAATGAATGTAAAAATTTGGACCTCAAATAATTCCATTTATATTCATGTAGATGTTCTCATAGGCCGTATAAAGTCCCTACCATATTCATTTCAAGATGGAGATTTACAGCCTTTACTTCAGTTCACAAAGTATAGGCTTAAAACAATCTACAGAAGCTTTTTATAGAGTTTAAAAGAGTTCGAATCACCCATTCCAACTGCACTCTTCTCTCAACACAAAACTGCTTTTGAAACCAAGCATTCATTTGCTAAAACAAGGCATCTGCTGTGAAGGAGATTGATTATCCTGGGGCCTGACCTAATTGGGAGATTAGATATGGTTCTCTACCCTGGACAGCATGGTTTGGAGAGAGAGAGAGAGAGAGAAAGAGAGAGAGAGAGAGAAAGAGAGAGACCAACAAAAAATGAACTTCTTTTAAACTTAAGCATACTTTTGTTTAGTTCTGATTTTAAAAATTATATACAGTATTGTAAATGTCGAGTTGGTGAATTGGTGTTATGAGTTAAATGTACTGAATTCACCAGGTCATTTCTTCAGAGACAGGTACATTTCTTATAAAGTGACTTTTTCTTCATTCCCCACTTACTTAAGATGACTATGTAATACACACACACACACACACACACACACACACACACAATTTGTCTTTTTTGCTAATGGTATCATTTTAGTATTTTCTATTGCCAGTTAGGTATCAATTTTCCCCCCAAAGAGGCATCACCTCATTGCTATGGCTAATGGCATTTTTCTTCCTAGCCTTTGACAAGGAGACCTTTGTTAATGCTATTCACCAATATATCAGGCTCAGGTCATCCATCCAAAACCTGACAAAAGACCCAGATGCTCATGTGAATAGCACTCCCCCAAAGTATTGCCCTCTTCCTTTCACAGATACACATTCGTGACCCCTCCTATTTTTGTTCATTCCTTTTGTTTTCTCCTAATCTGTCATGCTTGGAAAAAGTGGTCATTCAAAAGTTGTAAGAAACATTATGCTGTATTTAGATAACTTATTATGTAATATCATGTTAATGATGAAGTTAGATACAATTTTCTACACAAAATTTTAAGATAGCTTATTTCAAATAATTCATTTTTCCAGAACGATGACTTTTTATTCTTTGATTCACTCTGTTATGGTTGATACATTGTGTCAACTTGAGAAGTTTAGAAATTTAACTAAGAGACTCAGCAGGGAACTAGGATTCTTACTTTGTAAACATTCTCAGCCTGTGCAAGAGGAGGGCACAGAGGTGGTGTGAGTGCTGCACCTGCCTCTAGGAGGTGGTGCAAGAGCATAGCGTGCTTATTATTTTTTTTTGTAATTTTTATTTTAAAGAGAATAAAACCAAGCAAAATGAAACAGAACAAAGCCAATCAAAACAAAACAGTGTAAGTGATAATTTAAGGGAAGAGAAGAGGCTAGTTCTTCCCACTTTTGTTCTGGTTGCTTTTGCTGGCTGCTGCCTTGAAGTGTTGCCCTGTGTCAAGTCACCCTGCCTCGAAGCCAACTGATTATGGACTGAAACTTGCACAGGCAGTCAGCTAAATAAACCTTTCCTTCCTTCATTTTGGGTGTCAGGTATTTTGTCCCAGCAATGGAAGAAAAGAACCAAGACACACCCCTTCTTGAATTCTCAAGATGAAACCAAGTTTATCCTCTTTCATTGAAGAAAAAAGAGAGAAAAAGCTTTCAACTAGCATTTTTAGAGCAAAGTGCAGGATTTAATATTTCAGAAAATATCATATTTATAATTAAGAAGTCAGATTTACTACTTTGACTTCTTTGTTGGCTTTAGTACAATTTGCGTTATCCATTAATTACTGAGAATTTATACTTCCTAACATCTTAGTTAACTTAAAAATATTTTTGTGCTACTTATAAGCTAGTATAGGAAGTTAATAGTTATTACAGTCGTAAAGGAAGCCTGGTACAGATTCAAATAATATTGAAAACATGATATATGTAAATATGTTGGTATTTCAGAACTAATACTAACTTACAGAGATATTTTTAATCTCTTATCTATTTGTCCTCATATATTTAAATACTCATTATTTAGGAGCATTAAGTCACCATAAGAGAAGGAAGAAGTAGGTAATTTGTTAAATACAAAAACAATTTATCCAGATGGAAATCAATAATAACATTTTGGTGCTTTGAAGAAAATTTCCACTCAGCCATCTTATCTTTGACAAAGGGGCCAAACATGTTCACTGGAAGAAAGATAGCTTCTTTAATAATGGTGCTGGAGAAACTGGCTTTCCACATTCCAAAAACTAAAACCAGACCTATGCATATCACTATGCACTAAACTAAAATCAAAATGGATCGAAGATCTAAATATTAAAACAGATATGCTAAATCTTCTGGAAGAGAGAATAGGTAGAAATCTTGAAAACATAGGAGTAGGCAAGACTCATAAATAAAATCTCAACTGCATGGGAAATATTACACAGAATCAACAACTTGGATCTCATCTTATTTTTTTTTATAATTTTATTTAAAGAGGAAAAAACAAAACAAAATAAAACAGAATAAAGGGTAGCAACCATACAGCATTCCAAGGAAAAAAGGAAAAGTACAACAATAAAACCTAGGAAATTATTACTTGACTAATTACATACTGACTTCTTGGAAATAGCTGTTCAAATTGCAAAGTTAAAGCATGTAAAGTAGACATTCAAACAGTGAGACTGTTAACAGCCCTGCTCCACGATCTGACAAAAACAACAATATGGTCATCCATCTTACCCACTCAAATATACATGCAATTATATCAATAGGGTAAAATTAAATACAACAAAACAGAGCAAAGCAGATCACAAGAAAGCAATGTAAGACATAAATTTCAA